>CALYLW010000762.1:0-295212 GCA_944989445.1 Ampullaceana balthica | reverse complement strand
AATCAAAATAAAACAACAAACAAAAATAAAAAGACAAATACAAAACAAAAGAAAAAACACAAAAAACATACAATAAAACATAAAACAAAAGAAAACATACAAAAAAAAAAAAGAAAGAACAAAAACCAAAGATAACAAAAAAAAAAAAAAAAAAAAAAAAAAAAACAAAAAAACAACGCAAAAAATAATATGAAAAATAAAAAAAAATAATACAAAAAAAAAAAAACAAAAACAAAAAAACAAAAAAAAAACAAATACTATAAAAAACAAAAAAACAAAATAAAAAAAAAAAAAAAAAAAAAAAACAAGAAATAAAAAAAAAGAAAAAAAAAAAGAAAAAACAATAAAACCAAACAAAAAAAAAACAAAAAATAAAAAAAAAAAAAAAAAAGAAAAAAAAAAAAAAAACATAACAAAAGAACTAATAAAAAAAAAAAAAAAAAAAAAAAAACAAAAAAAAAAAAAACAATAAAAAACCAATAAAAAAGCAAATAAAAAAAAAATAAAAAAAAAAAAAAAAAAAAAAAAAAACAAAAAAAACAAAAAACAAAAAACAAAAAAAAAAAAACAAAAAAATAAAAAAAAATAAAATAAAAAAAAAACTACATACTGGCGTATGCTACGCCACGGGTCAGCTAGTGTTGGCAATAAAGGGGTAAAAGAACGGGCACAAACAGACATTTTTTAAAATTAAAAAAAAACACAATGTTTTCGCTGGGGCATGAACCTAGGACCTTCCTCGTATGAGGCGGACGTGATAACCAGTACACTACGAATCACCACGTTATTCTGTGAAGGAACAATTCAAGTGAAACGCAAGGACCATTGTTGGTCTCGATACATTGGTCGACCCAGCGAAGGTAATTCGTCATGCTCGGTTGCACACTGCGTGGTGTCTCGCATGGTCGCACAAAGAGAATTATATATAGAGAAGATGATTCGTAGTGTAGTGGTTAACACGCCCGCCTTACACGCGGAAAGTCCTGGGTTCTAGCCCCAGAGGGTAAATTTAAAAAAGAAAAAGTTTCTTTCTGCCCTTTCTTTTCAGAGCATGAATAACCTTAGGGTCGGCAAATCACAGTTTATGGTTGGCAAGGGATGGTAATAAAGGGCGGGGGGGGGCAGGTAACCACAACCACTGTGCACATGTCTCCACGTTTACTCGCTTTTTATTCTCCATTACGTCCATTACACTGTGCTGCTGTTTGTGTCCGTTCTCCCCCTCCCCCCAGGGCGTTTTTGCACACGCCGCAGCTCGTATCTTGTTATTGTAATTTTACTGTTAAAATTACACAAAATGCACACATTTACTTGAATTTTTAATTTTAAACATAAGGGATGGCTCTCCCAGAATTACTTTTCCAAATATGTGGTGTTTATTGCTCTCTCAGAGAAAAAGTTTCCCGACCCCTGAACTAGAAATGAACCAGACAATAATCAGGCAAAAAGCAAGCAACAAGCAGGCAGCAAACAGAAAAAATCTCTGCAAACAATCTTTATGGAAAACATCTCCATCAAGATCTTACAGCCTTTTGTCCTTTGAACAGAAACATGCTCTTGGATTTAAAAGGGTCACGTCGGCAGACCTGGGAAACATTGTTTACCTCCCGCTGCACTTCTCACCACTGGTGAGATAACCTACCCACTAGAGAGCTCCAAAGTCGTCTGTTATTTTTATCAATGCCCGTTGGACCACTGTTTATCATTATTGAATTAATTTACAGCCCGAGAAAACAAGAAATTCTTCTATCCTTATTGAGCCACTGGCCAAGATTTTAATCAATAGTTATAAGATATTTATGTATTCAGGGGGCAAGAAGTCAAAGAAAGGAGGGCACCACATGTAAAATACTTGGTGAAACTAAACAAATTGGAGGGTGCCAAATAGGAAATGCGTGGTGTAACAAAAACTGGAGTGTGCCACATATAAAATGGGTGGTAAAACAAAAACTTGGGGGAGCCACATATGAAATGGGTGGTATAACAAAAACAAAAACTGGAGGGTGCCACATATGAAATGGGTGGTATAACAAAAACTGGGGGGAGCCACATAAAAACAAAGGACTCCACGCAAGAATCGTTATTCTTACAATGTCTTGACTAAAACTCGAACCGAGCCTCGAACCGAGCCTCGAACCGAGCCTCGAACCGAGCCTCGAACCGAGCCTCGAACCGAGCCTCGAACCGAGCCTCGAACCGAGCCTCGAACCGAGCCTCGAACCGAGCCTCGAACCGAGCCTCGAACCGAGCCTCGAACCGAGCCTCGAACCGAGCCTCGAACCGAGCCTCGAACCGAGCCTCGAACCGAGCCTCGAACCGAGCCTCGAACCGAGCCTCGAACCGAGCCTCGAACCGAGCCTCGAACCGAGCCTCGAACCGAGCCTCGAACCGAGCCTCGAACCGAGCCTCGAACCGAGCCTCGAACCGAGCCTCGAACCGAGCCTCGAACCGAGCCTCGAACCGAGCCTCGAACCGAGCCTCGAACCGAGCCTCGAACCGAGCCTCGAACCGAGCCATGAACCGAGCCATGAACCGAGCCATGAACTGAGCATACTTCATAAAAACAGATAATCTCACGTGAACCTAAAAGCCTTGCTATACAAATTTCTATTTCAAAATGTCGCACAAACTGTTTTTACCACGTTTTTATTAACTCGCTTTCGTTCCTGTGGCATTGTGTGTCTGTCCAACATTTTTCAAATATTCTAACGTAAAATTAAACCACTTTTGATGGTCCAAGAGATCTCAAAATTTTACCACAGATAGATCTTGGATGATAATGCATTGTATCAAACTTTCAGATCGATCGAATGTACCGTTATTAAATTATTGAACGTTTTAGTTTCTATATATAAGCATCTGAACCGTCTGCTTTTGTTGACATCCATGAGTTCACCCCGTGACCACATCACCGTGTTTTTAAAAAGCTTGGCGGGTGCTTATGAGGTGTTTGGTAAAATAAATAGAGGAAAAAAATATTAAAAAAACCAGGTTGTTATAAGTGGACTAAAAAGAAGAAAATAATTTAAAACTTATAAGTTCAAGTACTTTGATTTAATATGACTAAAAACGTGGGGCGGGTGTTTGGTATAAAAATTAAAGATTTCTAATTTAGAAGGCAAAAGAGAGATCTATAAGTGAGAGAATGAGTGAACCGCATGTGTTAAACCTCATAAGCGCCCGTCCCACGTTTTTAGTCATATTAAATTAAAGTACTTGAACTTATAAGTTTTAAATTATTTTCTTCTTTTTATTCCACTTATAAAAACGTGGTTTTTTAAAATCTTATTTTTACTTCTATTTATACTCACATATACCCACACGTGCAGAGGACGAGAATAATAAAATGGAAACATTTTAGATTTGAAGGGCTGTAACCGAATCCCAGAGATTAGCAAAAGCTAATACTAATCCGCTTCCTCTTTCCTAGGGAAACCACTGAGGACTTAACTTTACTACACTCGATAATTATTGGAACAGTGTATCTCATTCAGGGATTAGGACACACTTAGTGTCAGTGTGTCTTAGAAATATGTCTATGTGTCTTAGTAATGAGTATGTGTGTCTAAGTAATGTGTCTGTGTGTCATAGTAATGTGTCTGTGTGTCATAGTAATGTGTCTGTGTGTCATAGTAATGTGTCTGTGTGTCATATTAATGTGTCTGTGTGTCATAGTAATGTGTCTGTGTGTCTGAGTAATGTGTCTGTGTGTCATAGTAATGTGTATGTGTGCCTGAGTAATGTGTCTGTGTGTCTTAGTAATGTGTCTGTGTGAAATAAGAAATGTGTCTTTGTGAAATACGTAATGTGTCTGTATGTCATAGTAATGTGTCTGTGTGTCTGAGGTAATGTGTCTGTGTGTGTTTGTAATGTGTATGTGTGTCATAGAATTGTGTCTGTGTGTCATAGTAATGTGTATGTGTGTCTGAGTAATGTGTCTGTGTGTCTGAGTAATGTGTCTGTGTGTCTTAGTAATGTGTCTGTGCGAATTAAGTAATGTGTCCGTGTGTCATAGTAATGTGTCTGTGTGTCTTAGTAATGTGTCTGTGTGAAATAAGTAATGTGTCTGTGTGTCTTATTTAACCGCTGTCACTGAGAACATTGATGGAATCAAAGTGTGTCTTATTGAACCTCTGTCACTGAGAACATTGAAGGGAACATCGTGTGTCTTATTGAACCGCTGTCACTGAGAACATTGATGGAATCAAAGTGTGTCTTATTGAACCTCTGTCACTGAGAACATTGAAGGGAACATCGTGTGTCTTATTGAACCTCTGTCACTGAGAACATTGAAGGGAACAACGTGTGTCTTATTGAACCTCTGTCACTGAGAACATTGAAGGGAACATCGTGTGTCTTATTGAACCTCTGTCACTGAGAACATTGAAGGGAACAACGTGTGTCTTATTGAACCTCTGTTACTGAGAACATTGAAGGGAACAACGTGTGTCTTATTGAACCTCTGTCACTGAGAACATTGAAGGGAACATCGTGTGTCTTATTGAACCTCTGTCACTGAGAACATTGAAGGGAACAACTGTTGGGGACTCGAACAAAAACAATTTCACTCCTCTTATTGCTGACCTTTTGGGCCAACGGACGTGAAATTTTGTTTTGTGAACGGATTAAAAGATTCTGTCCTCCCGATAAGAATGATAATACACTAAGCCCACACCAGCTCTTTTGTTTAATACCCATTCCCACTCCCCCCCCCTCTCGCTCTTTCTCTCTGTACACCACTCTTTGCCCCCCCCCTCTCTCTCTCTACCCATCTCTTATGTTCTATACCCACCGTCTTCGTCTTCTCTCTCTCTCTCTCTCTCTCTCTCTCTCTCTCTCTCTGTCTCTCTCTCTCTCTCTCTCTCTGTCTCTCTCTCTCTGTCTCTCTCTCTCTCTCTCTGTCTCTCTCTCTCTCTCTGTCTCTCTCTCTCTCTCTGTCTCTCTGTCTCTCTCTCTCTCTCTCTCTCTCTCTCTCTCTCTCTCTCTGTCTCTCTCTCTCTCTCTGACTCTCTCTCTCTCTCTGTCTCTCTCTCTCTCTCTGTCTCTCTCTCTCTCTCTCTGTCTCTCTGTCTCTCTCTCTCTCTGTCTCTCTCTCTGTCTCTCTCTCTCTCTGTCTCTCTCTCTCTCTCTCTCTCTGTCTCTCTCTCTCTCTCTCTGTCTCTCTGTCTCTCTCTCTCTCTCTCTCTCTCTCTCTCTGTCTCTCTCTCTCTGTCTCTCTCTCTCTCTCTGTCTCTCTCTCTCTCTCTCTCTCTGTCTCTCTCTGTCTCTCTCTGTCTCTCTCTGTCTCTCTCTCACTCTCTCTGTCTCTCTCTCTCTGTCTCTCTGTCTCTCTCTCTCTCTCTCTCTCTCTCTGTCTCTCTCTCTCTCTCTCTCTCTCTGTCTCTCTCTCTCTCTCTCTCTCTCTCTCTCTCTCTGTCTCTCTCTCTTTGTCTCTCTCTCTCTTCTCTCTCTCTCTGTCTCTCTCTCTCTCTCTCTGTGTCTCTCTCTCTCTCTCTGTCTCTCTCTCTCTCTCTGTCTCTCTGTCTCTCTCTCTCTCTCTCTCTGTCTCTCTCTCTCTGTCTCTCTCTCTCTCTGTCTCTCTCTCTCTCTCTCTCTGTCTCTCTCTCTCTCTCTCTGTCTCTCTCTCTGTCTCTCTCTCTCCCTCTCTGTCTCTCTCTCTGTCTCTCTCTCTCTCTGTCTCTCTCTCTCTGTCTCTCTCTCTCTCTCTCTCTCTGTCTCTCTCTCTCTCTCTCTCTCTCTCTCTCTCTCTCTCTCTCTCTGTCTCTCTCTCTCTCTCTCTGTCTCTGTCTCTCTCTCTCTCTCTCGCTCTCTCTCTCTCTCTCTCTCTCTCTCACTCTTTCTCTGTCTTTCCACTTCTCGTTCTGTACCCCCATCTTTGCCCCACCCCAGGCCACCAAGTGAAGAATTTCGGCAATGGAATGTAGCACTAAATGGATTAAACATCATTTCCATTAAAAATGAATTTTTTAAAAATCTGAATATGTTTGCCAATGACGCAGTTGTTTTCGCGATCAATCTTTTCTGCTGAACACTCACGTTGAAATAAAACGTTGAAAATTAAATAATGCTGTCGTGTTAAATGTATTTCTTGTTACTAATAATATATCAAAACATTTCATGGACCTAGTGAAATAAACACTGGGGCCATTGGTGGATAAGGTGGGGGGATGGGGGGAGCTGTTGTTCTCTAACCTTTCGGGAGCCTTAAGTACGACCAAGCTCATCAAATGACATGAAATGACATGACAAAACATGACACAAGAAAAAACGTTATTGGTCTATAACAAACATACGATGGCACCACTATAACAAACATACGATGACAACTCTATAACAAACATACCATGACACCACTATAACAAACATACGATGACACCATTATAACAAACATACGATGGCACCACATTAACAAACATACGATGACAACACTATAACAAACATACGATGGCACCATTATAACAAACATACGATGATAACTCTATAACAAACATACCATGACACCACTATAACAAACAAACGATGACACCATTATAACAAACATACGATGGCACCACTATAACAAACATACGATGACAACACTATAAGAAACATACGATGACACCATTATAACAAACATACGATGACAACTCTATAACAAACATACCATGACACCACTATAACAAACATACGATGACACCATTATAACAAACATACGATGGCACCACTATAACAAACATACGATGACAAAACTATAACAAACATACGATGACACCACTATAACAAACATACGATGACAACTCTATAACAAACATACCATGACACCACTATAACAAACATACGATGACACCATTATAACAAACATACGATGGCAACACTATAACAAACATACGATGTCAACACTATAACAAACATACGATAGCAACACTACAACAACCATACGATGGCACCACTATAACAAACCTACGATGGTAGAACTATAACAAACAAACAATGGCACCACTATAACAAACCTACGATGGTAGAACTATAACAAACAAACAATGGCACCACTATAACAAACATACGATGGCAGCACTATAACAAACATAGGATGGTAGCACTATAACAAACATACGATGGCACCACTATAACAAACATACGATGGTAGCACTATAACAAACATACGATGGTAGCACTATAACATACATACGATGAAAGCACTATAACAAACATACGATGACACCACCATAACAAACATACGATGGAAGCACTACAGCAAACATACGATGGCAGCACTATAACAAACATACGATGGCAGCACTACAGCAAACATACGATGGCAGCACTATAACAAACATACGATGACACCACTATAACAAACATACGATGCCAACACTATAACAAACATACGATGACAACACTATAACAAACATACAATGGCAGCACTATAACAAACATACGATGGCAACATTATAACAAACATTCGATGACACCACTATAACAAACATACGATGACAACACTATAACAAACATACGATGCCAACATTATAACAAACATACGATGACAACACTATAACAAACATACGATGACAACTATATAACAAACATACGATGGCACAACTATAACAAACATACGATGGCAGCACTATAACAAACATACGATGGCAGCACTATAACAAACATACGATGGCAACACTATAACAAACATACGATGGCAACACTATAACAAACATACGATGGCAACACTATAACAAACATACGATGACAACACTATAACAAACATACGATGGCAGCACTATAACAAACATACGATGGCAGCACTATAACAAACATACGATGGCAGCACTATAACAAACATTCGATGACACCACTATAAGAAACATACGATGGCACCACTATGACAAACATATGATGGCAACACTATAACAAACATACGATGGCAGCACTATAACAAACATACGATGACACCACTATAACAAACATACGATGACATCACTATAACAAACATACGATGACACCACTATAACAAACATACGATGACATCACTATAACAAACATACGATGACATCACTATAACAAACATACGATGACACCACTATAACAAACATACGATGACACCACTATAACAAACATACGATGACAACACTATAACAAACATACGATGGCACCACTATAACAAACATACGATGACAACACTATAACAAACATACGATGGCAGCACTATAACAAACATACGATGACACCACTATAACAAACATACGATGACATCATTATAACAAACATACGATGACATCACTATAACAAACATACGATGACACCACTATAACAAACATACGATGACACCACTATAACAAACATACGATGATAACACTATAACAAACATACGATGGCACCACTAAAACAAACATACGATGACAACACTATAACAAACATACGATGGCAGCACTATAACAAACATACGATGACACCACTATAACAAACATACGATGACACCATTATAACAAACATACGATGACACCACTATAAGAAACATGCGATGGCACCACTATGACAAACATATGATGGCAACACTATAACAAACATACGATGGCAGCACTATAACAAACATTCGATGACACCACTATAAGAAACATACGATGGCACCACTATGACAAACATATGATGGCAACACTATAACAAACATACGATGGCAGCACTATAACAAACATACGATGACACCACTATAACAAACCAACGATGTCTCCACTATAACAAACTGACGATGACACCACTATAAGAAACATACGATGGCACCACTATAACAAACATACGATGACATCACTATAACAAACATACGATGACAACACTATAACAAACATACGATGGCAGCACTATAACAAACATACGATGACATCACTATAACAAACATACGATGACACCACTATAACAAACATACGATTACACCACTATAACAAACATACGATGACACCACTATAACAAACATACGATGACATCACTATTACAAACATTCGATGACACCACTATAACAAACATACGATGACATCACTATAAGAAACATACGATGACAACACTATAACAAACATACGATGACAACACTATAACAAACATACGATGACAACACTATAACAAACATACGATGACAACACTATAACAAACATTCGATGGCACCACTATAACAAACATACGATGACATCACTATAACAAACATACGATGACAACACTATAACAAACATACGATGGCAGCACTATAACAAACATACGATGACAACACTATAACAAACATACGATGACAACACTATAACAAACATACGAGGGCAGCACTATAACAAACATACGATGGCACCACTATAACCAACATACGATGGCAGCATTATAACAAACATACGATGGCAGCACTATAACAAACATACGAAGACACCACTATAACAAACATACGAAGACACCACTATAACAAACATAGGATGGCAGCACTATAACAAACATAGGATGGAAGCACTATAACAAACATACGATGGCAGAACTATAACAAACATACGATGGCCCCCTGCAATAGAAAATCAGCGGCGGAAAATCAAGGAAATTTTATAGCAATTGTAACAAATTTCTTAAATAAGCGTGACGTCATTAGCTAAAAAAATACCCTAGAACCATTAGAAATGCGTATTTTTTGTGTATGAAAAAATGTGAATTGTTGAATGGGGATCCAGTTTCCACCTTGGAAAACCGATCTGTAATTCCTGTAACACGATTGTGATGAGAATCTGAAGGCATATTTCAATGGCAGCTCCCTAAGATGAACAAAAAACACAATCTTGAGAGGAAAATGAAACAGTATGCTACAATCGCAATAGAGAAATCTTCTTGCCATACCCGATAAAAAGCTAAGAAATGTGTCACTGAAAATTAAAACTGCGAAGTTACTGACACATTCATATAAATTATTAAATATGCGGTGTTTGAATGTTTAAATCTAAAATTTCAAGTAAATGTGTGCATTTTGTGTAATTTCAACACGAAAATTACAATAACAAGATACGAGCCGCGGCGTGTGCAAAGAGCGAAAGATCGGCGGGGGGTAGGGGGGCAAGAGAACTGACACAAACAGCAGCGCAATGGGTCGGGTGTTTGGTATAAAAATTAAAGATTTATAATTTAGAAGGCAAAAGAGAGATCTATAAGTGAGAGAATGAATGAACTGCACATGTAAAATCTCATAAGTGCGCGCCCCACGTTTTTAGTCATATTATTAAATTAAAGTAATTGAATGTATAAGTTTTAAATTATTTCCTTCTTTTTAGTCCACTTATAAAAACGTGGTTTTTAAAAATCCTTTTTTACTTTTATTTATTATAGATTATATTTGTTGGAATTTAATAATATAAACATTTCAGTTAAAGTAAACCAAATTGTATGTTGAAGAAATTTATCCGTTTTAGATACACAATTAACAAATATTTAAATAAATACACATTCATGAATAGAAACACTGTATATGGCTTACAATTATAGTCAGCATAAATTACAATCATTCTGAGAAGCCTTTGAACTAACAAGTTTCTTTAAATCTGGTTGGTAGCTAGTTGTTTTGGTGCGTAGTTCTGTCAGAATAAGTTTTTTTTTAAATATTTTTTTTTAGCTTGTTTATCTCGAGTTATATTCCAAGGGATTGCATCATTACTTGTATCCTTTGAAGAGACATCTTCTTTGCTGAAAGCAGAAAGTACTGTCTGCAGCTGACTCTTACCAATGTTTAACTCAACACAGAGGCGTCACTGTTGTTGGTGTCACCCGGTGCGGTCCGCACCCCAGGACGCCTTTGTGACGCCACTGACTCAGAAAACTTTATTTTTTTTTCTTAATTCAGGTCATACTTACATTATTTGGTCAACAACAGGTCATACTTACATTATTTGGTCAACAACAGGTCATACTTACATTATTTGGTCAACAACAGGTCATACTTACATTATTTGGTCAACAACAGGTCATACTTACATTTTTTGGTCAACAACAGGTCATACTTACATTATTTGGTCAACAACAGGTCATACTTACTTTATTTGGTCAACAACAGGTCATACTTACATTATTTGGTCAACAACAGGTCATACTTACATTTTTTGGTCAACAACAGGTCATACTTACATTATTTGGTCAACAACAGGTCATACTTACATTATTTGGTCAACAACAGGTCATACTTACATTATTTGGTCAACAACAGGTCATACTTACATTATTTGGTCAACAACAGGTCATACTTACATTATTTGGTCAACAACAGGTCATACTTACATTATTTGGTCAACAACAGGTCATACTTACATTATTTGGTCAACAACAGGTCATACTTACATTATTTGGTCAACAACAGGTCATACTTACATTAGTTGGTCAACAACAGGTCATACTTACATTTTTTGGTCAACAACAGGTCATACTTACATTATTTGGTCAACAACAGGTCATACTTACATTATTTGGTCAACAACAGGTCATACTTACATTATTTGGTCAACAACACCCCCTCCCCAAATCATTTTCATCGTGTAATATCTCCATGTAGAGTAAAGCCACTCTCATATCCCCAAGTAGAGTAAATCCACTCTCATATCTCCATGTAGAGTAAAGCCACTCTCATATCCCCAAGTAGAGTAAAGCCGCTCTCATATCTCCATTTAGAGTAAAGCCACTGTCTCATCTTCATGTAGAGTAAAGCCACTCTCATATCTCCATTTAGAGTAAAGCCACTCCCATATCCCCATGTAGAGTAAAGCCACTCTCATATCTCCATGTAGAGTAAAGCAACTCTCATATCCCCATGTAGAGTAAAGCCACTCTCATATCCCCATGTAGAGTAAAGCCACTCTCATATCTCCATGTAGAGTAAAGCAACTCTCATATCCCCATGTAGAGTAAAGCCACTCTCATATCCCCATGTAGAGTAAAGCCACTCTCATATCTCCATGTAGAGTAAAGCCACTCTCATATCTCCATGTAGAGTAAAGCCACTTTCATATCCCCATGTAGAGTAAAGCCACTCTCTATACATCTATACATCTACACATCTTTTACATCTATACATCTATACATCTATAAATCATGACATCTATATATAAACACCACCAAACCCTCTTACACAGTTACAGACATTAATTCATATTTAATCATTTGGAATAGCAAGACGACATTTGACTTTGGTCGAGACAAGACGCAACACCGGAGTCTGCAATAAACACCGGAAACTGCAAGTGTAATGAGAATAATGAGATTCTTGTTGGAAGTATGATCCTGTTTTAACATAAATATTTTAAAACTAGTGACACGAGAACACAAGGGTTGATTTTTTGTGTTGTAGCCTCTGTGTATGTGTCTGTGTCTGATTGTGTATATGTGTGTATGTACGAAATGTTTGTATTTATGTGTGTGTGTGTCTGTATATGTTTGTGTGTCTGTATATGTGTGTGTTTGTCTGTATATGTGTTGTCTGTGTCTGTATATGTTTGTGTCTGTATATATATGTGTGTCTGTATGTATATATGTGTGTGTGTGTCTGTCTGTATATATATGTGTGTGTCTGTATATGTGTGTGTCTGTATGTGTGTGTGTGTGTATGTGCATCTGTTTGTGTGAATGTCCATGTTGTAAAAAAAGAAAACTGCCAACGCTTTTAAATGCATATTGCCTATGACAAACATGTAAAATCATGAGGACAACTTTCAACAAATTGACATACGCCATGAACAGACGTCCAACTCCACTTTATATCAGATTCCAAGAACGACCACTACTAAATATTAATTTATTTCCCTTTCCAACATAGCAGCACATGACAGGAACGATAATCAAATTTGTTTCAACCCCTGTTATCATTCGTTTGTTTACAGTCATGTTACCAAAATACCATCACTAAATGTAGAAAGAAGTCTGTCTATAGCTTATGCCATTTGTGTGTCTCTGATCTAGAGCAGCGGTTCTCAACCTGTGGGTCGCGACCCCCGCGGGGGTCGAATGACGATTTGGCAGGGGTCGCCAAAGACCATTGGAAAAATAAGTTTTTTGTGTGTTTAAATGTGTAAAAATGTTTAAACCTTGCCATGTACATATTTTGTCTATTACTCTATACTAGTCTATAGTCTATTCAGTAACTTTAGTAAGTTTATTTGTAACTTAATTATTTTTAGCTTTTTATAATGTTTATTTCAACACTTTTTTATGAACCCCTCAACAACCGGTAATTATATCAACAGAGAGTAGGGCGCGTCTGGATGCTCAGAGGTCTGAGCTCAGCAGGCTGGCTAAGTGAGGTAGAAGCTGAACTGCTGCTGCTTCTGGTTCCACACACTGTAGTGTAGGGCTGTAGGTCAATATTTCATTGTGCGTGCGTGGAAAGCTATCGTTATAAATTTTTAAATTTAAAGTTTTTAAACCAACCGATGGAAATGGAACATGCAGAGAAGAACATTATGATTAAGAAAAGAAAATATAGTGACGATTTCTTACAATATGATTTTACTTCAATAGTTACAGCAGGAATTGAGAAACCGCAATGCGTTATTTAGAATGAAGTTCTTTCAGCCGAATCTATGAAGCCAAACAAAGTGAAACGTCATTTTGATAGCAAACATCCAAGTTTTGCGGGGAAGGATACCGAGTATTTTAGAAGTAAAACTGATGGCGTCAGGAAAGCCAGACTTGACACTGGCGGCAAGTACAACCAACAAAACGTAGCAGCCGTTGAAGCTTCATAGTTGGTGGCGCTCAGAATCGCAATAGATATGGAACCTCACACCATTGCCGAAGACTTATTGTTGCCAGCGGCCAAAGATATTGTTCGAGATATGATCGGACCCAAATTTGTTAAGAAATTGAGTGCAATTTCCTTATCTAATGACAATGTCCGGAGAAGAATAGATGATATGTCTGCTGATATTATTGATCAGGTAATCTAGGAAATAAAATCTGCTCCACTTCCAATATTTAACATCCAGCTTGGCGAATCCACGGACGTTGCAAACTGTTCACAACTACTGGTTTACGCGAGATATATAAATGAAGGCGACTTTAAATATGAGTTTCATTTTTTGCAAACCTCTTGAAACGACAACAACTGCACGGGATGTATTTGATACAGTTGGTTCATTTCTGAAAGATCATAAGATCTCTTGGGAAAAGGTTTGTGGTGTTTGCACTGATGGTGCTCCAACTATGCTAGGATGACGGTCTGGATTTCAACGTTTGGTACTAAATGAATCACCAAACGTCATTGGAACTCACTGAATGATTCATCGACAAGTGCTAGCAACGAAGACGTTGCCACAAGAGTTTCAGGAAGTAATGAAAAGCGTCGTAAGTTCCGTCAATTTTGTAAAAGCGAGTGCGCTGAACTGTCGTCTGTTTTCAAAACTTTGTAATGAGATGGATGCGTCCAATGATGTTCTGCTATTTCACACGGAAGTGAGATGGTTATCGAGAGGGAACATTTTGAAACGCGTTTTTGATCTTCGTGACGAACCAAAAATGTTCTTTATTCCGAAGTCTAAACCACAGTTCGAAGCACTTTTCAGCGACAAAAATGAGCTTCAGAAAATTGCTTACCTGGTAGATATATTTGCCATTTTGAATGAGTTAAATTTATCACTGCAAGGACCAAATGCAACTTGCCTAGATTTGTCTCATGAAAAGATCCGATCATTCGAAATGAAACTTCAGCTTTGGCAAAAAATAAATTTGGATGACAATAAAATGTACATGTTGCCCATGGGCACCTTATCTGTTTTCTTTGAGGAAAATGACATTGAACCGGACAAGAGACGTACAAATGATAATTTCTGTGAAAGAAAACTTGCATATGCTGGCGGACGAAATTTCATCGTACTTTCCAAATCTACCTAACACTCCGTTTTTACTTGCCAGAAGTCCATTCACAGTCAAAGTTGACGACATTCCTGAGACAGCACAAGAGGAGTTCATCGAACTCATTAACAGTGATGCAACGCGAAATTATTTCTCTTCAATGTCAGTTACAAAATTCTGGATCAAGTGTTTGCAGTCATATCCTGTTCTGTCCGAAACTGTCTTGCGCCTTCGTCTTCCTTTTCCAACAACTTATCTTTGCGAAACAGGGTTTTCCAGCTTGCTGGTTATCAAGTCTAAATACAGAAGTAGACTTGGTGTGGAAGATGATCTTTCGTTGTGCTCTCACAAAGACTTCCCGAGAATTTCTGATCTTGTGAGAAAGAAGCAACCTCAACCTTCACATTAATTGACTTCGGCTTTCTTACGTATTTGTAATTAGAAATATATACCAATACCTTGTATGTAATGTATGACATGTATGTAATTGTAATCATTGTTACATATTGTGTTTTTTATTACTAATTACTTTACTACGAGAACGGTGTCTGTGCTTTAATTACGTAAAATTTGTAAAAATGAGAATACAATGTCATTCTGCATATGAGATATAATTAAATATATTATAACAGTAGCAAAATTACAGCTATGAGGTAGATACCAAAAAAATTTGACGGTGGGGGTCGCCACAGCACGAGTAATTTATTAAAAGGGTCGCGACACAAGAAAGGTTGAGAACCGCTGATCTAGAGGGATTATAAAACTGTGCGGTAATACGAGACCGGAAGCGGCTGCGCTGTTTGGTAATGTTTCTTTAGTAAGGGAAGTAAATGTTGACCAGGGTCCAGGGTCCATTTATCGAAAGGTCTCTGCTAACATCAGGGGAAGGACAGTGTTATCATCAGCGAAAGGTCTGTGTTAACATCAGGGAAAGGTCTGTGTTAACATCAGAGAAAGGTCTGTCTGTGTTAACATCAGAGAAAGTTCTGTGTTAACATCAGCGAAAAGTCTGTGTTAACATCAGCAAAAATATGTGTTAACATCAGGGAAAGGTCTGTGTTATCATCAGCGAAATGTCTGTGTTAACATCAGAGAAAGCTCTGTGTTAACATCAGGGAAAGGTCTGTGTTAACATCAGGGAAAGTTCTGTGTTAACATCAGCGAAATGTCTGTGTTAACATCAGAGAAAGGTCTGTGTTCACATCAGGGACAGTTCTGTGTTAACATCAGGGAAAGGTCTGTGTTAACATCAGGGAAAGGTCTGTGTTAACATCAGGGAAGGGTCTGTGTTAACATCAAGGAAAGGCCTGTGTTAACATCAAGGAAAGGTATGTGTTAACATCAGGGAAAGGTATGTGTTAACATCAGGGAAAGGTCTGTGTTAACATCAGTGAAAGGAATATATTAACATCAGGGAAAGTTCTGTGTTAACATCAGAGGAAATGAACGGTAAACACCAGACCATGCAGGACTAACGAGGCACACGAATAACACGCCTGGTGGAAACAATCGCCATTTGAAAGAACGACTGGATGATTGGTTAGCAATGGGAGAAATATGTAGTTATAAATTTATGTCATAAAAATCATATCTAAATGTACATATATAATTTTTTTAAATAACAAATATGGCCTTTCCTCACCACAAGCGACTCAACTCAGAGGTCAACTCAGAGGTCAACACAGAGGTCAACTAAGAGGTCAACTAAGAGGTCAACTCAGAGGTCAACTCAGTGGTCAACTCAGAGGTCAACTAAGAGGTCAACTAAGAGGTCAACTAAGAGGTCAACTCAGAGGTCAACACAGAGGTCAACTAAGAGGTCAACTAAGAGGTCAACTAAGAGGTCAACTAAGAGGTCAACTAAGAGGTCAACTCAGTGGTCAACTCAGAGGTCAACTAAGAGGTCAACTCAGTGGTCAACTCAGAGGTCAACTAAGAGGTCAACTAAGAGTCAACTAAGAGGTCCACTAAGAGGTCAACTAAGAGGTCAACTAAGAGGTCAACTAAGAGGTCAACTCAGTGGTCAACTCAGAGGTCAACTAAGAGGTCAACTAAGAGGTCAACTAAGAGGTCAACTAAGAGGTCAACTAAGAGGTCAACTAAGAGGTCAACTCAGTGGTCAACTCAGAGGTCAACTAAGAGGTCATATATTTCAGCGCACACACTGGCTCTGAACTTTCTCTTTATCTAACTTATCACAATCTCATTTATTACACTCTCATTTATCACAATCTCATTTATTACAATCTCATTTATTACAATCTCATTTATCACAATCTCATTTATTACAATCTCATTTATTGCAATCTCATTTATCACAATCTCATTTATTACAATCTCATTTATGAGTGTTAACTCCTCCGACAATCAAACAGCTATTTCCACTATTGTAACTACTGAGTCATCTTCTGATACATAATCGCCCTTCCTGTGCGTGTGTCTCCCCATAGAAAGGCGCGCAAAAAGGCGATCGAAAGGCGCACAAAATTATTATAAATAAAATAAAAATTTCGCCGTAAAAATATTATATGACGTATTGTTTTAGCACAGAACGTCAAGTTCCGAAACAACGCACGAACTATGCGTGTGTGAGAGCCTTAGCCTTAGCAGGCTTTCCCACTAGTTTACATTATATTTATGTACAGCACGTATCAAAAGAGAATTGGAATTACATAGCTTAACATTTTTAAAATATTTTTATCGTACACAAACACACAAAACAACAGAGAATGCTGTTAAATAAACTAAATCTTATAGTACATTAACACACAAAACAACAGAGAGTACCGCAGCACTGTTGAATGAACTAAATTTTAACAAATAATTTGTTCAAAGATAAAAGTTTATCTAATGGTTTTATAGATAGGAAATAGCTGGGAAAATAACCAGGTATAAAAATAGATGGAAATATAAACAGGTGTAAAATAAGATGGAAATATAAACAGGCGTAAAATGGCTGGGAAAATTACCAGGTCTAACCAGGTATACAAATAGCAGGGAATAAATAACCAGGTACTAAATAGCTGGAAAACAAACATGTAAAGATATAACTGTGAAAATAACAAGGCACTGACAATGCTATTTGGAAACACAGTTGTAAACATGATACGAGTGAGGACAAAAACATCTTTACCAACGTCAATTAGGGCCAACCTTCAGAGCCATTAATATCACTTTCATATGATTACATTAGGGCCAACCTTCAGAGCCATTAATATCACTTTCATATGATTACATTAGGGCCAACCTTCAGAGCCATTAATATCACTTTCATATGATTACATTAGGGCCAACCTTCAGAGCCATTAATATCACTTTCATATGATTACATTCTGCTCACAGGACAATGTTAACATGTTGCCATGGAGACGTTCGATGGGGTATTTCCATTAAATCTAAAAAAAGCTCCAATCACAAAAGGATGAGAGGTAATGGGATGGAAAGTTGTATGTCCAGCCATCATCTCCATGATGGTATAAAGGGATTCGTGGTTGTGATGGTATCATGGGATTCATGGTTGTGATGGTATCATGGGATTCATGGTTGTGATGGTATCATGGGATTCGTGGTTGTGATGGTATCATGGGATTCATGGTTGTGATGGTATCATGGGATTCATGGTTGTGATGGTATCATGGGATTCATGGTTGTGATGGTATCATGGGATTCATGGTTGTGATGGAATCAAGGGATTCATGGTTGTGGTGCTATCATGGGATTCATGGTTGTGATGGTATCAAGGGATTCATGGTTGTGATGGTATCATGGGATTCATGGTTGTGATGGTATCATGGGATTCATGGTTGTGATGGTATCAAGGGATTCATGGTTGTGGTGCTATCATGGGATTCATGGTTGTGATGGTATATGCTATTATCTAATAGTATCGTATTTATTACTGACACTCTAACAAGACAGAGGACTATTGCGTTCTACGCTTATCTATGCTTTATGTCTTTTACAAATACAAATGAGTTTTGAATGTTGAAAGTATTGATGGTAAAGTGATGACCATGATGGTAAAGTGATGACCATGATGGTATAGTGATGACCATGATGGTATAGTGATGACCATGATGGTATAGTGATGACCATGATGGTAAAGTGATGACCATGATGGTAAAGTGATGACCATGATGGTAAAGTGATGACCATGATGGTAAAGTGATGACCATGATGGTAAAGTGATGACCATGATGGTATAGTGATGACCATGATGGTATAGTGATGCCCGTTATGGTATAGTGATGACCATGATGGTATAGTGATGGCCATGATGGTATAGTGATGACCATGATGGTATATGACCTGCTGCTATTTCCACCAATGTTCCATCTAATGTTCGTTGATCTGTGTGCAAAGTAAAACAAATCGTGAGCAAAGTTTCCCAGCAACCATTTTTTTCGCAATATTTTACAAAATTTGCTACGCGGTGTTCCAAAACTGCTGCGCGGCGGTTGTCAGCTATCTGCGCAGTCACGCATCTTAAAAGGAACATTGGTGGCCACATGATAAGAAGTGAATTCATGCTCTATTTTATAAATAAATGTTTAAATTATTGTAAGCATAGTCTCCCTTGGGTAATATATTTTATTTAAAGAAAACGCTGAAGGTTTTTTTAAATCAATATCAGTTGACAATATCCCTGCTGAATTGCTGAAACATGGAGGAGCAGAGGTAACGAAATCCCTAACAAAACTCTGCCAGAAAATATTTGAAAATAAGATATGGCCCAAAGATTGGACGCAGTCGCTAATCATACCATTAACTAAGAAAGGCAATACGAAAAAATCCAGAATTATAGAATGATCAGCCTTATCAGCCACCCTAGCAAAGTAATGCTAAAAATTATCCTCGGCCGGCTAAAGCCAATATCCGAGGAATTGCTGGAAGCAGAACAAGCAGGTTTCAGACCAGGCAGAAGCACATTCGAACAGATCTTCAACTGTCGCTTGCTCATACAAAAAGCATCCACAGCACAAACGCGAACTCCATCACAACTTCATAGACTTCAAAGAAAGCCTTTGACCGAGTATTGCACGAGGAACTTTGGCAAGTGATGAGAAGTTTCAACATTGAAGAAGGGCTGGTAAAGGTGATCGAAGAACTCTACAATCATGCAAGCAGTGCAGTTTTATTTAAAGGCTGCGTTGGGGACTTCTTCAAAACGACGATCGGAGTCCGCCAGGGCTGCATTCTCTCCCCTGTCCTGTTTAATGTCTTCCTTGAAACAATCATGCAAGAAACTCTCAGTGATCACAACACATCCATCTCTATAGGCGGAAGTTGATCACAACACATCCATCTCTATAGGCGGAAGTTGATCACAACACATCCATCTCTATAGGCGGAAGACCCTTATACAACCTACCATTCGCTGATGACATACATCTTTTGGCTTGGAGCAGTAAAGAACTACAGGAGCTTACTGACAAACTTGCAGACAGATCAGGTGCATATGGGATGGAAATTAGCTCAGAGAAAGGCAAGATATTGGTTAATTCCTCAGATGCCAGTATGGCCGAAAATCGTAATGAACCAACAAAAGCTGGAGGAGGTACATAACTTTAAATATCTAGGAGCAATTATATCCAGAGATGGTACATGTGAAGCTGAAATTCAAGATAGCATTGGGTCGGCAATGGCAGCATTCACGAAGTTAACCAAAATATGGAACAGCAAAAATATTAGCCTGCCAACAAAGCTCAGACTTTACAGAGCTCTCGTTAAAACCATTGTCCTTTACGGATGAGAGACCTGGACACTAATGGCAGCCACTGAAAGCAAGCTGCAGGTATTTGAAAACAAATAGATGGGGAAAATTCTCCAGATCTCCTGTTTAGAACACAAGACCAATGAATATGTCTGGGACAGAATAAACTCTATTGCGGGGCATCAAGAAACCATCATAACAACAATTAAGAGACGTAAGATGGCATGGTTTGGTCATGTACTGCGACATGATACCCTGACAAAAATTACCCTTCAAGGCACTGTAGAAGGAGGCCGGGGAAGAGGTCGACAACGGAAAAGCTGGCTGGACAACATAAAGGACATGGATGAAATTGCATGAATTATTGGCCGCCGCTCAAAATAGGCAAATGTGGAGATCGTTATATGTTGATGTGTCCAGGCGCCCCCCCCCCAAACGACCGCTAGTCACGGGACTGATGATGATGATGATGATGAAAGGTTTTTTTTAATTATCTGCACGTACTTTTTAAATCCTTTATATTAACTCGTGGTGTCTGCGGCCGACCGACCGACCTTGCTTGCTTGCTTGCTTGTCGCCAAAACTTTTGATCGATTTTTAACCCACTTGCTCGGAAGATAGCGAGCTGAAATTTTGCAGGCAGTTTCGTACCGATGATAAAAACAATGTATCAAAATTTCAGATCGATCGCATGTACCGTAATTAAATTATTGATTTTTTAGATTATTTTATTTATTCCTATGTATCATGCTATTTTTTGAGATAGAGCGTCGCGGTGCGTATTATATTGAACAACCTTTCTGTCGCGCAATAAGGTGCGTATTTTACTGACAACACTTTTTATAAACCTATTCCTGATCGGTGCGCATTATATTAAACACGTTTTACGACACAACTGCAATTTTGTATTTTTGGATGGTCTTGCGCTGCGTGTTATAATGAACATTCTTTTAGTTACGTCTCATACGTAAAGGATTTATAGTAAAAAACTTGGTTTTTTACGGGTTGTTTTTATTGATAATTATTTCTAACAATAATCAAACATAATTTGTAATAATACTACGGTAATTAGTTTTGTAAACTTAAAATATTGAAAATTTTTAAGATTTAAAATGTCGGCGCATCCGAATTTACCCCGGAAATAAATAAAAATAAATAATTAAAATGAATTTACTTTTCAACACCAATCAGTTCCCAATAGGAGACGAAAGTTACAAAAATGGGTGAAAGAAAATTCTAACCAAATAATAGCACTGATTGTACAAACCAACAAGAAGAATGTCGGTTAGAAAGAAAATCACTGTACACAGTGGAAATTGGTTGAGCTAGAGGCAGGAAGTACTGCGTACTGGGGAAACTGTCATAAAACCCAACTGTCATCTTACGTATGTCACTGTGACAATTGCAACTGCCATGTTATTTACGTCACTGTGACAAAACCAACTGTCATGTTATGTATGTCACTGTGACAAAACCAACTGTTATGTTATTTATGTCACTGTGACAAAACCAACTGTCATGTTATGTATGTCACTGTGACAAAACCAACTGTCATGTTATGTATGTCACTGTGACAAAACCAACTATCATGTTAAGTATGTCACTGTGACAAAACCAATTGTCATGTTATGTATGTCACTGTGACAAAACCAACTGTCATGTTATCTATGTCACTGTGACAAAACCAACTGTCATGTTATGTATGTCACTGTGACAAAACCAATTGTCATGTTATGTATGTCACTGTGACAAAACCAATTGTCATGTTATGTATGTCACTGTGACAAAACCAACTGTCATGTTATGTATGTCACTGTGACCTAACCCGTCACCACTGCTCATTTGACGTCACGTCGTTTGACTTCTGTTTGACCTAAAACTAAGGAGAACATCTAATGGTGAACTAAGGAGAACATCTAATGGTGAACTAAGGAGAACATCTAATGGTGAACTAAGGAGAACATCTAATGGTGAACTAAGGAGAACATCTAATGGTGAACTAAGCAGAACATCTTATGGTGAACTAAGGAGACCATCTAATGGTGAACTAAGGAGAACATCTAATGGTGAACTAAGGAGAACATCTAATGGTGAACTAAGGAGAACATCTAATGGTGAACTAAGGAGAACATCTAATGGTGAACAGCAAAGTATGAAAGAAATTTAATTTCTATATTCCCATCATTTTATTGTCTTGTAAAAATATTTGGCAGCTGGATAGCGAAGTCAATAGTGCGCTCGCCTCACAAGCTGTGGGGCGTGGGATCTAGCCCACATTAAAGCCACAATAAAAATGTTGATGAATGACTATCGCCAAAGATTCCTCCGCTGACTTGGAGAGGAGATGGGCGCCGCCAAGGTCTACCAAGCCCCGACAAAGTTATAATGGAAATATTAGAAACCCTTACAACCACGATGTTATGGGGCACACACACACACAAGAATATTTAGCAAGGAACAAACGGAGGGAGTTACAGAGACATATAGAAAGATAAAAAAAACAAACCCGTAAAAACAAAGTTTTTGACTATAAATCCCTTATACATGAGACATAACTAACAGTATTGATTATTTTCAAACGCGACAAACATTTACAGACTGAATCTGTCTTAACTCCCGTATGCTTTTAACTCGGGGGTGGGGGGTGGGAGAGGGGAAAGGTCTTGTCACCGATCGCTGGGCCGAGCTCAGCGTGACACGCAAAATGTAAACAAAACCACGCCGGTCCTAAGGCGATCGGAATATCGTAACCTCGGTGCCTTCTATATCAGAGACAGGTGAGAAAGGTGAGACATGTGAGACAGGTGATATCTTCCGTGTGCTTGACAGCTGCCCCCTCCCCCCACCACCTCGTTAGGTTAATTACAGGATGACCTTCAGTCATCGCTCACAAAGGTCACAAGGTTAATGAGAGGGTAACAATGTTGATAAACTCTACGGGACCAGTACAGGCAAGTGGGGCTGGTCTTGTTTTTATATATATGTTACGGCCAAAGCCAGAAGTCCGGCCACTTCGCGAATTGGCCGGCCAATTCGTGAAGTGGCCGACGTGTCTGGCCAAAGCCCGAAGTACCTACAACTAACAATTGTAATTCGGGCTTTGGCCGGCCAATTCGCGAAGTGGCTGGGTAATCTTGGCCAAAGCCCGAAGTGGTAAGGAATAATGCCCGGTTAGCGGCACATCAATCGCTTCTGGTGTGTTGGCAATTTCGGTAAAACTTAGGTTCTACCACTTGAGTAAATGTTAGGTTCTACCATTTCAGTCAATGTTAGGTTCTACCACTTCAGTCAATATTAGGTTCTACCACTTGAGTCAATGGTAGGTTTTACCACATCAGTCAATGTTAGGTTTTACCACATCAGTCAATGTTAGGTTTTACCACATCAGTCAATGTTAGGTTTTACCACATCAGTGAATGTTAGGTTTTACCACATCAGTCAATGTTAGGTTTTACCACATCAGTCAATGTTAGGTTTTACCACATCAGTCAATGTTAGGTTTTACCACATCAGTCAATGTTAGGTTTTACCACTTCAGTCAATGTTAGGTTTTACCACATCAGTCAATGTTAGGTTCTATTACTAACATTATCACTAAGCCTACAATAAAACTTAACTCTAACTTTAAGTAATACCAGTAGAGGTCTCGTACACATACACTGTAATACCAGTAGAGGTCTCGTACACATACACTGTAATACCAGTAGAGGTCTCGTACACATACACTGTAATACCAGTAGAGGTCTCGTACACATACACTGTAATACCAGTAGAGGTCTCGTACACATACACTGTAATACCAGTAGAGGTCTCGTACACATACACTGTAATACCAGTAGAGGTCTCGTACACATACACTGTAATACCAGTAGAGGTCTCGTACACATACACTGTAATACCAGTAGAGGTCTCGTACACATACACTGTAATACCAGTAGAGGTCTCGTACACATACACTGTAATACCAGTAGAGGTCTCGTACACATACACTGTAATACCAGTAGAGGTCTCGTACACATACACTGTAATACCAGTAGAGGTCTCGTACACATACACTGTAATACCAGTAGAGGTCTCGTACACATACACTGTAATACCAGTAGAGGTCTCGTACACATACACTGTAATACCAGTAGAGGTCTCGTACACATACACTGTAATACCAGTAGAGGTCTCGTACACATACACTGTAATACCAGTAGAGGTCTCGTACACATACACTGTAATACCAGTAGAGGTCTCGTACACATACACTGTAATACCAGTAGAGGTCTCGTACACATACACTGTAATACCAGTAGAGGTCTCGTACACATACACTGTAATACCAGTAGAGGTCTCGTACACATACACTGTAATATCAGTAGAGGTCTCGTACACATACACTGTAATACCAGTAGAGGTCTCGTACACATACACTGTAATATCAGTAGAGGTCTCGTACACATACACTGTAATACCAGTAGAGGTCTCGTACACATACACTGTAATACCAGTAGAGGTCTCGTACACATACACTGTAATACCAGTAGAGGTCTCGTACACATACACTGTAATACCAGTAGAGGTCTCGTACACATACACTGTAATACCAGTAGAGGTCTCGTACACATACACTGTAATACCAGTAGAGGTCTCGTACACATACACTGTAATACCAGTAGAGGTCTCGTACACATAAACTGTAATACCAGTAGAGGTCTCGTACACATACACTGTAATACCAGTACAGGTCTCGTACACATAAACTGTAATATCAGTAGAGGTCTCGTACACATACACTGTAATACCAGTACAGGTCTCGTACACATAAACTGTAATATCAGTAGAGGTCTCGTACACATACACTGTAATACCAGTACAGGTCTCGTACACATAAACTGTAATATCAGTAGAGGTCTCGTACACATACACTGTAATACCAGTAGAGGTCTCGTACACATACACTGTAATACCAGTACAGGTCTCGTACACATACACTGTAATATCAGTAGAGGTCTCGTACACATACACTGTAATACCAGTAGAGGTCTCGTACACATACACTGTAATACCAGTAGAGGTCTCGTACACATACACTGTAATACCAGTAGAGGTCTCGTACACATACACTGTAATACCAGTAGAGGTCTCGTACACATACACTGTAATACCAGTAGAGGTCTCGTACACATACACTGTAATACCAGTAGAGGTCTCGTACACATACACTGTAATACCAGTAGAGGTCTCGTACACATACACTGTAATACCGGTACAGGTCTCGTACACATACACTGTAATACCAGTACAGGTCTCGTACACATAAACTGTAATATCAGTAGAGGTCTCGTACACATACACTGTAATACCAGTACAGGTCTCGTACACATAAACTGTAATATCAGTAGAGGTCTCGTACACATACACTGTAATACCAGTACAGGTCTCGTACACATAAACTGTAATATCAGTAGAGGTCTCGTACACATACACTGTAATACCAGTAGAGGTCTCGTACACATACACTGTAATACCAGTACAGGTCTCGTACACATAAACTGTAATATCAGTAGAGGTCTCGTACACATACACTGTAATACCAGTAGAGGTCTCGTACACATACACTGTAATACCAGTAGAGGTCTCGTACACATACACTGTAATACCAGTAGAGGTCTCGTACACATACACTGTAATACCAGTAGAGGTCTCGTACACATACACTGTAATACCAGTAGAGGTCTCGTACACATACACTGTAATACCAGTAGAGGTCTCGTACACATACACTGTAATACCAGTAGAGGTCTCGTACACATACACTGTAATACCAGTACAGGTCTCGTACACATACACTGTAATACCAGTACAGGTCTCGTACACATAAACTGTAATATCAGTAGAGGTCTCGTACACATACACTGTAATACCAGTACAGGTCTCGTACACATAAACTGTAATATCAGTAGAGGTCTCGTACACATACACTGTAATACCAGTACAGGTCTCGTACACATAAACTGTAATATCAGTAGAGGTCTCGTACACATACACTGTAATACCAGTAGAGGTCTCGTACACATACACTGTAATACCAGTACAGGTCTCGTACACATAAACTGTAATATCAGTAGAGGTCTCGTACACATACACTGTAATACCAGTAGAGGTCTCGTACACATACACTGTAATACCAGTAGAGGTCTCGTACACATAAACTGTAATATCAGTAGAGGTCTCGTACACATACACTGTAATACCAGTAGAGGTCTCGTACACATACACTGTAATATCAGTAGAGGTCTGGTACACATACACTGTAATACCAGTAGAGGTCTCGTACACATACACTGTAATACCAGTACAGGTCTCGTACACATACACTGTAATACCAGTAGAGGTCTCGTACACATACACTGTAATACCAATAGAGGTCTCGTACACATACACTGTAATACCAGTACAGGTCTCGTACACATACACTGTAATATCAGTAGAGGTCTCGTACACATAAACTGTAATATCAGTAGAGATCTGGTACACATACACTGTAATACCAGTAGAGGTCTCGTACACAAACACTGTAATACCAGTACAGGTCTCGTACACATACACTGTAATACCAGTAGAGGTCTCGTACACATACACTGTAATACCAGTAGAGGTCTCGTACACATAAACTGTAATACCAGTAGAGGTCTCGTACACATACACTGTAATACCAGTAGAGGTCTCGTACACATACACTGTAATACCAGTAGAGGTCTCGTACACATACACTGTAATACCAGTAGAGGTCTCGTACACATAAACTGTAATACCAGTAGAGGTCTCGTACACATAAACTGTAATACCAGTAGAGGTCTCGTACACATACACTGTAATACCAGTAGAGGTCTCGTACACATAAACTGTAATACCAGTAGAGGTCTCGTACACATAAACTGTAATACCAGTAGAGGTCTCGTACACATAAACTGTAATATCAGTAGAGGTCTCGTACACATACACTGTAATACCAGTAGAGGTCTCGTACACATAAACTGTAATATCAGTAGAGGTCTCGTACACATAAACTGTAATATCAGTAGAGGTCTCGTACACATAAACTGTAATACCAGTAGAGGTCTCGTACACATAAACTGTAATACCAGTAGAGGTCTCGTACACATAAACTGTAATATCAGTAGAGGTCTCGTACACATAAACTGTAATATCAGTAGAGGTCTCGTACACATAAACTGTAATACCAGTAGAGGTCTCGTACACATAAACTGTAATATCAGTAGAGGTCTCGTACACATAAACTGTAATATCAGTAGAGGTCTCGTACACATACACTGTAATACCAGTACAGGTCTCGTACACATACACATGTGATCAAACAGTTGATCCATTGGGTTAGGGTCAGGATAACTGGCCATGACGTCACATAGTTTATCCATTGTGTTTGGGTCAGGAGAACCGGCCATGACGTCACTCACGTGTGAAAATAGATCGATACAAAAAATAACACTAAGATAATTCTAAGGCCTAAATACTGCTTACACATTTTAGACTTTACAGTTTTATACAGGATTTTGCCTCTGATAAAACAATTTAAGAAATTATTAAATTTCGCATTCTCATTAAATCAATTAAATATTTTTGAAACATGCATGTCTTATTTCCTCTCTCATGCTGAGAATGTTACGATTGGAAGCACGAATCTCTTGGGAAATATAAATCTATTAGCGACAATCATGACCAGATGTATAATTGAGTTTAATGTTGTATTAGCGACAATCACGAGCAGATGTATAATTGAGTTTAATATTGTATTATTGACAATATCGACCAGATGTATAATTGAGTTTAATGTTGTATTAGCGACAATCACGACCAGATGTATAATTGAGTTTAATGTTGTATTAGCGACAATCACGACTAGATGTATAATTGAGTTTAATGTTGTATTAGCGACAATCACGACCAGATGTATAATTGAGTTTAATGTTGTATTAGCGACAATCACGACCAGATGTATAATTGAGTTTAATGTTGTATTAGCGACAATCACGACCAGATGTATAATTGAGTTTAATGTTGTATTAGCGACAATCACGACCAGATGTATAATTGAGTTTAATGTTGTATTAGCGACAATCACGACCAGATGTATAATTGAGTTTAATGTTGTATTAGCGACAATCACGACCAGATGTATAATTGAGTTTAATGTTGTATTAATGGGAGACAAATGAGTATATTGTAACGCACAATTGCGCAATGGAACATATGAACATATGAAAATATGAACATATGAACATATGAAATGACATATGAACATATGAACATATGAACATATGAACATATGAACATATGAACATATGAACATATGAACATATGAACATATTATGAACATATGAACATATGAACATATGAACATATGAACATATGAACATATGAACATATGAACATATGAACATATGAACATATGAACATATGAACATATGAACATATGAACATATGAACATATGAATATGAACATATGAACATATGAACATATGAACATATGAACATATGAATCTGAACATATGAACATATGAACATATGAACATATGAACATATGAACATATGAACATATGAACATATGAACATATGAACATATGAACATGAACTGTTGTAGACTCCCTTATTCACACCAATCAAAATTAAACAATCTCTCTCTCTCTCACACACACACACACACACACACACACACACACACACACACACACACACACACACACACACACACACACACACACACACCAATCAAGGTTACACATTCCCTCACACACATGAAACATGGCTGCAAGCCAGTGGCGTAGCTAGGGGGCGGTGGAGGCGGTCCATCCCGGGCGGCACACATTTTGGGGGCGGCATTTGTGAGCATTTGAAAAGTAAAACCATTTCCGACAACCGCCCTTTTTCTTTTGAAGGGGGAAAACCAAGGTGAAACAAAATTATTCTTAATTTCGAGTCTTAATTAACGGATTCGCGCAACATTTGTTTGATTACATAGTGGTTTTTATAACTAACGCAAAACCGTTCAAAAATTTTAAATCGCCAAAAAAAAGTAACGATTTAATATCGCCAAGACAGTTTTTGTGTGGAATTTTGACATGTTCAGAATGATGCGTTATAGAGAGTTAGAGATATCAACTGAACGCCAAGTTAGAAGGAGAAAATATGAGTGGGGTAAATTCAGAAGACGTGGTTCTATATCTAGAACAATAAGTACAACGAGAAATATATTTATCCATGAATGGAATTATAAAATAAAACAAAAGAACGCGTTGATCAGTTGCATAGCCTTGCAAGAAAATATTCGTGTATAATACCATGTAACCTACTTAATGAAGAATTTGAACATCAAATAAATTTCTTTATCGACATTGACAAAGAACAGTTCAATATTAAAAGAAAATGGTTCCAGGTTTTTATGGGTGTACACAGGGCCGGTCTTAGCGATTGCGGGGCCCTATGCGGCTTGGTATGCGAAAAGCATTTCGCGGGGCCCAGTTTGGGTAGGGATAAGGTATTAATAAGGATAATAAGTGCAAATTAAAAAAGGTGGGGCCTATGAAAGCGCGGGGTCCAATGCGGCCGCATAGGTTGCATTTGCTTAAGACCAGCCCTGGCTGTACCTACACTACAAGAAGAGTCATTATGTTTGACAAAACGGGGAAAGGCCCCCTTGATCTATTAAAATATATTCAACAGTGTAAATTGGAAAATTCTGTACCCAACATTGTAATTTTGCTATGAATTTTTTCAACAATTGCTATCAGTGTATCTAGTTGTGAAAGGAGCTTCTCCAAACTGAAGTTGATAAAAAATATCTTCGTTCCACAATGAGTGATTTAAGACAACAAAATCTTGCAATACTGTCCATAGAACAAGCTATTACAATTAATTACAATTTTGATAGCATAATACACGATTTTTCTACTATGAAAGTTAGGAAAGTAAATGTATAAATATTTTTACATACTAATTTATACAATTTCTTTGTTTATAAAAAAAATCATATAATGTATGTATACATAAAAAAATAAAAGCATATTAATTGATAATGTTTTTTGGTTGTAAATTTGGAATATGTTTTATCTCATTGGGGGGGGGGCTGTGACCTCAATAACTTGCTTGTGGCTTTTAAAAAAGTATCTTGCATTTTTATAAATGTGTATTTATAGGTATACAATCTTATGCGGCCTCTTTTATTACTGCTTACATAAATAGGGCATGCAATGGTATATGTTCGCCACCTTTACTTCGTTTTAATTACAATTATTTTTTAGTTTTTATTAATTTATTAAAAAAAATATCATATAATTGACTTAAGGGGCCGTGAAAAATGACGTCACGAGATTTTGGCTGATTTTTCACCCCTCCCCCTTCGTCACACGTCGTCACAAAAGCTTAGACTTCATCTTAAATATGACGTCACAAAGCTCCCCTCCCCCTTCGTCACACGTCGTCACAAAAGCTTAGACCCCTTCTTAAATATGACGTAACAAAGCTCCCCTCCGCCTTCGTCACACGTCGTCACAAAAGCTTAGACCCCTTCTTAAATATGACGTCACAAAGCTCCCCACCCCCCTCATAAAAGCCGTATTTTCTATTTGAAAATGAACAGGTTTAAATGATTTTTTTTGGTCATTTAAATGTTTTTACTGTAAGGCTGCACTCAAATATCGTAACACGCGTGAATCCATGTAAAACGTAGTTAAATAAATTGTCGGTAATCATATGTTTAAGTGGAACTTTTATTTAAATTTGCACGTTTTTGATGTGACGTCAAATGTGTGACTCCCCTCCCCCAGGTGCGTGACGTCATTTATGGACGGCCCCAAAAAGGGCGGCAAATTGGAGACCGCCACGGGCGGTAAAAGTTCTAGCTACTCCACTGCTGCAAGCACAAAGGCGTCACCAACACCACAAATCTGACACAAAAATTTCGACCGAAGTTTGTCTAACGAAAAAAACAGGAGATCAAAAGATGTCCATGTACTGCCCTGCTGTCACAATGCCCCGCTGTCACAATTCACTGCTGGTTTTTATGGCTGTACACACTGCCGGTCTTAGCAATTGCGGGGCCCTATGCAGCTTAGTATGCGAAAAGGATTGGAAATCTTTAGGGATGTTAACGATTAATTTAAATTTAATCGTTAACTTTTGAAAAATTAACGATTAATTAATCGTTAATTTCTATTAAAGCCAAAAATTGAAATTTATGGTTCATAAGTAACATTTATTAAACGTACTTGTCGAAAATCGAAATAACACTGGAATGTCTTTTTTATATGACATCTCTTAACGAACAACGCAAACAGACAAGTGTATTGACATTTCTTAGTTCAAGTGATGGGCGGGTCTTATTGACAATATAACCAGCCGAGCTGAACAATCGTTCACATAGCTTTAGATTATCTCAGCTGAAGTTTCTGATACTGTAGTGAATGTTTGGTTTGCAGGTGATATGTAAGCGAAGTGTTAGAACCATGGTAGCAATCCTCCCTTTAAGCAGCGCGGCTGCGCAGATATTTGACCGACGCCATGCATGGAGTTTAGAATCACCGCGCAGCAAATTTTGTAAAATATTGAACACAAAATGGACGTTGTGCAAATTCACATATGCGTTTTTTAAAACTTTGCACAGTCAATAGTTTAAAACCAAAATGTTCGTGTAATCCTCCGGAAATTAGTTTATATTTATCGGGCGAAATATTTTACTTTTTCACTTCCAGTTCACTTATAAGTGGCGGGTCGATTAATCGATAAAATTTGTTAGCGATTAATCGAGAAATTAATCGTTAATTTCCTGAGCACTAGAAATCTTGCAACATTGACCATAGAACAAGATATTACAAATAATTTAAATTTTGATAGCATAATACACTATTTTGTTTTCTACTATGAAAGTTAGGTAAGTAAATTATGTATAACTATGTTTACATACTGATGTATAGAGCTTCTTTGTTTATAATAACAAATAATATATTTATAAATAAAAAGTAAATGCACATTAATTGGTAATGTTTTTTGGGTGTAAATTATAATATATTTTGTCTCATTTGGGGGTTTGGGGGGGACCTGCAACCTCAGTAACTTTCTTGTGTCCTTTAAAAAAAAGTATCTTGTATTTTTATAAATGTGTATTATAGGTATATCATCTTATGCGGCCTCCTTTATTACTGCTTACATAAATATGGCAGGCAATGGTAAACATGTCCCACACCTGTACTCCGTTTAAATTACAATTATTTATTCATGTTTATTAATTTTAAAAAATCTTCATATGGTTGACTTAAGAGGCTGTCCATTAATGACGTCACGCAATTTTGTCTGATTTTTCACCCCCCCCCGGTTCACACATCAAAAAATATTCTTCAATATGACGTCACAAAGCTTCTCGGGGGGTGGGGCCCTTCCCCCGCCCATAAAAACCGTATTTTCATTTTTGACAATGAGCATGTCTCAAATGAATTTTTTAGTTATTTAGATGTGTCTCTAGTGTAAGGCTGTACTCTAATATCATTTAGATGTGTCTCTAGTGTAAGGCTGTACTCTAATATCATTTAGATATGTCTCTAGTGTAAGGCTGTACTCTAATATCATTTAGATGTGTCTCTAGTGTAAGGCTGTACTCTAATATCATTTAGATGTGTCTCTAGTGTAAGGCTGTACTCTAATATCATTTAGATATGTCTCTAGTGTAAGGCTGTACTCTAATGTCATTTAGATGTGTCTCAAGTGTAAGGCTGTACTCTAATATCATTTAGATGTGTCTCAAGTGTAAGGCTGTACTCTAATATCATTTAGATGTGTCTCAAGTGTAAGGCTGTACTCTAATATCATTTAGATGTGTCTCTAGTGTAAGGCTGTACTCTAATATCATTTAGATGTGTCTCTAGTGTAAGGCTGTACTCTAATATTGTGTCTCTAGTGTAAGGCTGTACTCTAATATTGTGTCTCTAGTGTAAGGCTGTACTCTAATATCATTTAGATATGTCTCTAGTGTAAGGCTGTACTCTAATATCATTTAGATATGTCTCTAGTGTAAGGCTGTACTCTAATATCATTTAGATGTGTCTCTAGTGTAAGGCTGTACTCTAATATCATTTAGATATGTCTCTAGTGTAAGGCTGTACTCTAATATCATTTAGATGTGTCTCTAGTGTAAGGCTGTACTCTAATATCATTTAGATATGTCTCTAGTTTAAGGCTGTACTCTAATATCATTTAGATGTGTCTCTAGTGTAAGGCTGTACTCTAATATCATTTAGATATGTCTCTAGTTTAAGGCTGTACTCTAATATCATTTAGATGTGTCTCTAGTGTAAGGCTGTACTCTAATATCGTAACACGCGTGAAGCCGTGTAAAACATCTATAACAATAAAAGGCAGTTGTCTGTGCTTACCTCGATAGCCGATTGGTCCCTCAAAATCCTACAGACTCCTACAGCCAATAATTAGGGGAGAACAATTAAATGTCATTTCAATATTGAACAAATTTTCGCGGACGTTCAAAACGAGTTATTTTTGGTTCAGTATTTCTTCCAAGACTTTATTTTGAGCGGTGCCCTTTAGGATTTCTTGCCAAACACTTTCTTTTTACGGGTTATTTATTATAACTATAATGTGGGATTCTATTTCATCCATAAATGACGTCACGCGATTTTGGCCGATTATTTACCCCCCCCCCTTTCGTCACGCGTCGTCACAAAATCTTAGCCCCCCCCCTCTAAAAATACGTCACAAATCTTTGACGACTCCCCCCCCCAAAAAAAAAGAAAAAAGTTTATTCTCTATTTGAAAATAAGTATGTTTCAAATCACTTTTATTGTCATTTAAGTATTTATTAATTATTTAGTGACGATCTACATTGTAATATCGTACGCCGCGGGAAGCTTTTTTTTTATAAAAGTTTAAGTGGCCAGAAAACGAACTGTGTTAACATCCTTAGATTATATTTTATTTTAATGCATACAAAATAAACATTGACTATTAATCATCACGGTTAACGTCTTTGTTTAGAAAAAAGTTATTAAAAAATAGAATTTTTAAAATGTATTTTTTTAAAATCCCTCAATTGACTGACGGGCATCCCGTAAGAAAGGGGTCGGCGAACAGAGGTAAATAACCTCATCTGGGGTCAAAAAGGGAATTCTTGGGGTTAATGCAGACTCATTTGGGACATAAAACATCCACTACAATCCAGTAGATATATTAAAATACGTCATGTGTACGTGTACGCTTGGAACATATGCCCATTATTGAACCGATCCCTTCCAGAAAATGCATTTTTTAAAAATTTGACAACTATGTAGATTTCTAACCTACGTACTACATGAAAACACCTAAATCTACCCTACTTTCATTTATATTGACACGAGTGACAATAATCTTAATCCACATGACTTGTCTGTAGCACATATCCTTCCTGTGATATTTAAAACTAGGTTGTGCTGCGGCGCCCACTTTTTTTAGGGCGCCTACGGCACCCACCTTTTTCAAAAGTCCAACTAACTTGTCCTTGTTTGATAAATACGAAATATTAAACTTCCTGAAATGTACACAAAGTATTTTATTATTAACAATCCTCAAAACCTCTTTTTACACCGTTCCCTTTTCCAAAATTAAAATATGAGCTAAAACAATGATGCAATATAATATCTTTTTACGGCCAGACATTTTAGAAAGAAGCGCACTAAATTACTGCACCAAAAAATAACTCTTTTCGAGCGTCGCATGAAGTTGTTCAATTAATAATAGTGTGGAGTGTGTTTAACGTTAATCTGGAAACCAAAATGTTTATGATTTTTAAGTCTATATTTGCAATTTTTATTTAAAAAAAGCAGAGTGATGTCCCTTAGCGTTAGGCCAAAATGAGTCAGTCATACACAATTTAGGGTAAATATATATATGTGATTAATTCTTTAAAAACTGAGCTAAGAAGAAAAGTTGTTTTGTGCTCCTCTCGAATTGCGATCTCAAGAAATTGATGCATTCAATAAAGTTAATTAATACTTTACTAATTTTCAATGGGCTCATTTATCATTATATCTAGAAGACTAGAATGGCCAGGGGCGTTTGACCAAAAACCAATCGAACAATTATATCGAACTTAAAATGTTTTTAATTCTATCAAATAGATCCCCCCCCCTTTTTTCCCTTTTAAAGAAAAAGGATATTCCGTGTCGTTTTGAATTGAAATATCTACACATCATCATATTCAGATCATTTTTAGACACTTGTCATGCTTATAAAACTCATCAGTAGCATTTTCGCTAACGACCACTCCTGCTGTGAGAGAGCCAAACGGAGCTGCGGTTACATCACAAATGCTTTGATGTCAACATCAAACGACGCAGTGTAACAATTTCATTCGTTATCTTGAGGATTCTCAATCTTAAGGACTATAAATAGATTTAATTTTCGTTTCTTGATACCTTACGCCAACCAGCGTCTGATGGCCTACCGACCGGCACATTGAGAAGCACTGATTTTTAAAATTAAAAAAAAATCCTACGCGATTAAATATTTCAGACGAAACTTTATTTAAAGTTACCCTTTTGATTTGACGTCACATTTCTTCAACCCCCCTCCCTCCCCCTCGTCACGCATCGTCACAAAAGTGTGACCCCCTCCCCCACTAGGTGCGTTACGTCATTTATGGACGGCCCCTTAACGCAAATTTTATCCCTCGCTTGTCTGCTCATGCGCAAAAAACAATATTTTATTTCTGAGAGATACGATTTAGCGTTAGAGCCACGTGCAGCGGGGCGTATTGTGCCCTAGCACCTATAGGTGGTGATCTGCCCTAACACCTATAGGTGGTGATCTGCCCTAGCACCTATAGGTAGTGATCTGCCCTAGCACCTATAGGTAGTGATCTGCCCTAGCACCTATAGGTAGTGATCTGCCCTAGCACCTATAGGTAGTGATCTGCCCTAACACCTATAGGTGGTGATCTGCCCTAACACCTATAGGTGGTGATCTGCCCTAACACCTATAGGTGGTGATCTGCCCTAACACCTATAGGTGGTGATCTGCCCTAACACCTATAGGTGGTGATCTGCCCTAACACCTATAGGTGGTGATCTGCCCTAGCACCTATAGGTGGTGATCTGCCCTAGCACCTATAGGTGGTGATCTGCCCTAGCACCTATAGGTGGTGATCTGCCCTAGCACCTATAGGTGGTGATCTGCCCTAGCACCTATAGGTGGTGATCTGCCCTAGCACCTATAGGTGGTGATCTGCCCTAGCACCTATAGGTAGTGATCTGCCCTAGCACCTATAGGTGGTGATCTGCCCTAGCACCTATAGGTGGTGATCTGCCCTAGCACCTATAGGTAGTGATCTGCCCTAACACCTATAGGTAGTGATCTGCCCTAACACCTATAGGTAGTGAACTGCCCTAACACCTATAGGTGGTGATCTGCCCTAACACCTATAGGTAGTGATCTGCCCTAACACCTATAGGTAGTGATCTGCCCTAACACCTATAGGTGGTGATCTGCCCTAACACCTATAGGTGGTGATCTGCCCTAACACCTATAGGTGGTGTTTTGTCCTAAACAGGGGACAAAAGAACAGTAGAAAATCTGCAATGATTTTTGTCAAAAGACGTGTTCCTGTCAAAAAACGTGTTCCTGTCAAAAGACGTGTTCCTGTCAAAAAACGTGTTCCTGTCAAAAGACGTGTTCCTGTCAAAAGACGTGTTCCTGTCAAAAGACGTGTTCCTGTCAAAAGACGTGTTCCTGTCAAAAAACGTGTTCCTGTCAAAAGACGTGTTCCTGTCAAAAAACGTGTTTCGTTCAGAAGAAAATTTAGTTTCTGGCGTCTGTGATTGACATGCTTGAGATATTCTACTGTGTTAGTTCTATATTTGTTGGTTTTTTTATTTGTTAGTTCTTTGTTTTTTTAGTTTTGTGTTTGTTAGTTCTGTTTGTTAGCTCTATGTTTGTTAGTTCTTTGTTTGTTAGCTCTATGTTTGTTAGTTCTATGTTTGTTAGTTCTATGTTTGTTAGCTCTGTGTTTGTTAGTTCTGTGTTTTTAGATGTGTTTGGTAGTTCTATGTTTGTTAGTTCAATGTTTGTTAGCTCTTTGTTTGTTAGCTCTATGTTTGTTAGTCTATGTGTTTGGTAGCTCTATGTTTGTTAGTTCTGTGTTTGTTAGCTCTATGTTTGTTAGTTCTGTGTTTGTTAGTCTATGTTTGTTAGTTCTTGTTTGTTAGTTCTGTGTTTGTTAGCTCTATGTTTGTTAGTTCTATGTTTGTTAGTTCTATGTTTGTTAGTTCTAGTGTTTGTTAGCTCTATGTTTGTTAGATCTGTATTTGTTAGCTCTATGTTGTTAGTTCTGTGTTTGTTAGCTCTATGTTTGTTAGTTCTTGTTTTGTTAGCTCTATGTTTGTTAGTTCTATGTTTGTTAGTTCTATGTTTGTTAGTTCTATGTTTGTTTGTTCTGTGTTTGTTAGCTCTTTTTTATGTTAGTTCTATGTTTGTTAGTTCTATGTTTGTTAGCTCTATGTTTGTTAGTTCTATGTTTGTTAGTTCTATGTTTGTTAGTTCTGTGTTTGTTAGCTCTTTTTTATGTTAGTTCTATGTTTGTTAGTTCTATGTTTGGTAGCTCTATGTTTGTTAGTTCTATGTTTGTTAGTTCTATGTTTGTTAGTTCTGTGTTTGATAGCTCTATGTTTGTTAGTTCTATGTTTGTTAGTTCTGTGTTTGATAGCTCTATGTTTGTTAGTTCTATGTTTGTTAGTTCTGTGTTTGATAGCTCTATGTTTGTTAGTTCTGTGTTTGTTAGCTCTATGAGGTGATTCACGGCAAACATTGTGTAGTGATATGAGCATGACGAGACACACAGGATGTCCTGGTAATTCACTGAGACACACAGGACGTCCTGGTCATCCACTGCACCCAAACCCATCCTCAGCCGTCTCGACAACGTCTTGCTGCTGGATCAGATGGTTTAGGGCGAGAGATTTGAGGACGACGTGTTGCTGCATGTATCAGATGTCTTTGGGTCAGAGAGAGAGAGAGAGGATGACCTGTTGCTGCATGTATCAGATGTCTTTGGGCCAGAGAGAGAGAGAGAGAGAGGATGACCTGTTGCTGCATGTATCATATGTCTTTGGGCCAGAGAGAGAGAGAGAGAGAGAGAGAGAGAGAGAGAGGACGATGTGTTGCTGCATGTATCAGATGCCTTTGGGCCAGAGAGAGAGGTCGAAATGTTGCGCTAATCTTTCTCCTTTAAACCAATTTACAGCGCAAGTCATTCTCATTCTGCAATAGCACAGGTCTGTTTTAAATATGTGGTAGTTCTGTGTTGTGATTGAGTTGCTTGCACTTTGTTTCAATGACATAATTTAATATTTTGTAGGTAGTTAATGAACTACATGTATTTTGTGAGTCATGAGTCTATGACATTATTTCGCATGGCTTAATCCAGATGTTGTGAATCGTACATTCACGGATTTGAACAAGTGAACTATCACTCGTGAATGTTCATTCTCTTTTGGGTCGAGCCGTTAAGCTCTTAGGACCCGGTTCATTTTATCGCAAGCGAGCCTCATCAAGCGGGCATCGCCGTAGAGGTAATCCTCTGCAGGTACCGTTACTTCTCCCTCCAAATCCCCGAACAGCTCGGGTACGTGGGCCACCGTCTCTTCAGGGTGGCCACACAGCCGACAGGCCAGTTCCCTTCTAGTGTTAAACTTGTACAAGTAGCTTCGTGTGGGACAATGTTCAGTTCTCATTCTAGGTATGAGCGTCTGATTGCTACGTCCAATTTTCCACCAGGAGTCGCTTTTGCTCGGTCGCAGCATGTACTGGAATACTCTTCTGGCCGTGCTTCCAGAGGCCCAGCCCTGAAGCCATTTCTCTCGGAAATGGTCCTTAAGCGACGATCTGACCCCCAGCTGGGTCATCGGACGATCGGGTTGGGGCTGAGCTGAACCTTCTCTCGCCAACTTATCGACCCTGTCTGATTGAGGCTCGCCACTGTGCCCAGTGATAGACTGAAGGACTACTTTTCTGCCTCGTGCTTGGATTTCACCTACTGTTTCCAAAATGACACTGACCGTTTTCGTCTCCAGAGAGGATCGACCCACAGTCTCGAGCGAAAACCGTGAATCGGTGAAGACTATGACGGTCGGGAAAACCTTTCTTCTTGCTAGACGCCGGCACACTTCTTTCAAACCCTTGCAGATCGCCTCCAGTTCGGCGTCGTGAATACTGTTAGCGGTTCCGCACGGCCCTGACAGTTCGATACTGTCAGGTCCAGGTTGAGGGTATTGAATTAGTACTCCGTATCCACTTCTGCCATCCTTGAAACGCGAGCCGTCCGTAAAGACTTTTACCACGCTGTCGCCATAAGCTTCGATTGTCTTCAGAGTCACGTCTCGCTGGAGCTCGAGGGGACTGGCTTTCGTCACCGCTGTATTTGCCAGTGTCAAACGTAGTTCAGTCAAGTCAAAGCTTTCATGTGGTCCTCGAGCAGGAACTATCACTTAACAAGTCAATTATCAGTAAACAAGTCAACTATAACTGAACAAGTCAACTATCAGTAAACAAGTCAACTATTAGTAAACAAGTCAATTATCAGTAAACAAGTCAACTATCAGTAAACAAGTCAACTATCAGTAAACAAGTCAACTATCTGTAAACAAGTCAACTATCAGTAAACATGTCAATTACCAGTAAACAAGTCAACTATCAGTAAAGAAGTCAATTATCACTGAACAAGTCAATTATCAGTAAACAAGTCAACTATCACTGAACAAGTCAATTATCAGTAAACAAGTCAACTATCAGTAAAAAAAGTCAAATATCAGTAAACAAGTCAATTATCAGTAAACATGTCAACTATCAGTAAACAAGTCAATTATCAGTAAACATGTCAACTATCAGTAAACAAGTCAAATATCACTGAAGCAAGTCAATTATCAGTAAACAAGTCAACTATCAGTAAACAAGTCAATTATCAGTAAACAAGTCAATTATCAGTAAACAAGTCAACTATTAGTAAACAAGTTAATTACAAGTAAACAAGTCAATTACCAGTAAACAAGTCAATTATCAGTAAACAAGTCAACTATCAGTAAACAAGTCAATTATCAGTAAACAAGTCAACTATCAGTAAACAAGTCAACTATCAGTAAACAAGTCAACTATCAGTAAACAAGTCAACTATCAGTAAACAAGTCAACTATCAGTAAACAAGTCAACGATCAGTAAACAATTCAACTATCAGTAAACAAGTCAACGATCAGTAAACAAGTCAACTATCAGTAAACAAGTCAACTATCAGTAAACAAGTCAACGATCAGTAAACAAGTCAACTATCAGTAAACAAGTCAACTATCAGTAAACAAGTCAACTATCAGTAAACAAGTCAATTATCAGTAAACAAGTCAACTATCAGTAAACAAGTCAATTATCAGTAAACAAGTCAACTATCAGTAAACAAGTCAACGATCAGTAAACAAGTCAACTATCAGTAAACAAGTCAACTATCAGTAAACAAGTCAATTATCAGTAAACAAGTCAACTATCAGTAAACAAGTCAACTATCAGTAAACAAGTCAATTATCAGTAAACAAGTCAACTATCAGTAAACAAGTCAACTATCAGTAAACAAGTCAATTATCAGTAAACAAGTCAACTATCAGTAAACAAGTCAATTATCAGTAAACAAGTCAATTATCAGTAAACAAGTCAATTATCAGTAAACAAGTCAATTATCAGTAAACAAGTCAATTATCAGTAAACAAGTCAATTATCAGTAAACAAGTCAATTATCAGTAAACAAGTCAACTATCAGTAAACAAGTCAATTATCAGTAAACAAGTCAATTATCAGTAACAAGTCAATTATCAGTAAACAAGTCAACTATCAGTAAACAAGTCAACTATCAGTAAACAAGTCAACTATCAGTAAACAAGTCAACTATCAGTAAACAAGTCAATTATCAGTAAACAAGTCAATTATCAGTAAACAAGTCAATTATCAGTAAACAAGTCAACTATCAGTAAACAAGTCAATTACCAGTAAACAAGTCAACTATCAGTAAACAAGTCAAGTACCAGTAAACAAGTCAACTATCAGTAAACAAGTCAATTATTAGTAAACAAGTCAATTACCAGTAAACAAGTCTACTATTAGTAAACAAGTCAATTATTAGTAAACAAGTCAATTATTAGTAAACAAGTCTACTATTAGTAAACAAGTCAATTATCACTTTCAGAAATAAGTGGATAGGAAATAATTTGGTCAATATGAGAAACTTTCATAAACCTGTTTTGTTGCTTCTTTTGGAAAATAGAGTAAGAGATAGTAAACATTTTAATAAAGTAAGAGATAGTAAACATTTTAATGTCAAGAAAATTTATTTACTGAATTGTTTCGTCTCTTCACAGTCAGGAGACATTTGATTTTTTATTTTCCCTTCACTGGGTCCCAAAGTAAATAAATTGTTTAGTTTTATTTTTTCCCCTAATAACATACGATAAATATTTTTTATAAAGAACGGAACAAATATTAAAAGAAATTTCCGCTCAAGAAGATTATTGGAAAATTATAGGATCTTAAATTACCACCCATCCCCACTCTTCCTTTGACATTGTAAGGTAGTAGATGTTACAATAATATTACATTGTAAGGTAGTAGATGTTACAATAATATTACATTGTAAGGTAGTAGATGTTACAATAATATTACATTGTAAAGTAGTACATATTATAATAGTATTACATTGTAAAGTAGTACATATTATAATAGTATTACATTGTAAAGTAGTACATATTATAATAGTATTACATTGTAAAGTAGTACATATTATAATAGTATTACATTGTAAAGTAGTACATATTATAATAGTATTACATTGTAAAGTAGTACATATTATAATAGTATTACATTGTAAGGTAGTACATATTATAATAGTATTACATTGTAAGGTAGTACATATTACAATAATATTACATTGTAAAGTAGTACATATTATAATAATATTACATTGTAAGGTAGTACATATTATAATAGTATTACATTGTAAAGTAGTACATATTATAATAGTATTACATTGTAAGGTAGTAGATGTTACAATAATATTACATTGTAAAGTAGTACATATTATAATAATATTACATTGTAAGGTAGTACATATTATAATAATATTACATTGTAAAGTAGTACATATTATAATAGTATTACATTGTAAAGTAGTACATATTATAATAGTATTACATTGTAAAGTAGTACATATTATAATAGTATTACATTGTAAAGGTAGTACATATTATAATAGTATTACATTGTAAAGTAGTACATATTATAATAGTATTAAATTGTAAAGTAGTACATATTATAATAGTATTACATTGTACAAAACTCGTATTTCATATACAAATAGAAAAGAAACCAGTGTTGTTTTTAATTTGTTTGATGTATTTAAGGAATGACTTTAGCTGAGGGTAGACAAAAAAACTTTTTCTCTTATAGTTCAGCCAACGGATCAGTAGGTAAGGAAGATGAGAATATTGAAGACGAATCAATAAAGATATAGAGAGACGGCCGGAGAGCTAAGGTGATGAGATGTGTAAAGTTGAAACTATGGGCGCGTGGCGCAGACGTCCGACTGATGTCATGTAAGGAACAGACAGGTGTAATGAAGCTGGAAGAGTCGTCTGGACTGACCGGAAACGAAATGTGTTGACGGCGTCACAAGAGGATGCCATGCGGCTGGATGTGGGAACAGAGGATTATGGGAGTGAATTGGTACGATGATTATTTCAGGATTAGGGAAGCCCCATTTAGACGGAGAGATTAGTGAATCTGAACTGAGAATGAAAGGATGGGCCAGACAGGCGCGGGATAAATATTAGGATAATATCAAAGGTTACAATTAAGGAAATAAAATGATGAGTCGTGTTTCGAAGGGGGAAAAACATTTTAAGAAATCAAGAAGTAAATTTGATAAAAAATGTATGTTTGTCTTAAGAAGGTGGTATAGAAGAGCTTTATGTCAGATAGATATAACGAAGAGAGTGGCAACAGTGACAGAGAGTGGCAGAAAGTGGCAGAGAGTGGGAAACAGTGGCAGAGAGTGGCTTAATAGGACTGGAATTGGGAAAAAGAGGCAGGGAGCGGGAAAGAGAGACAGGGAGTGGGAAAGAGAGACGTGGAGTGGAAAAGAGAGACATGGAGTGGGAAAGAGAGACAGGGAGTGGGAAAGAGAGACAGGGAGTGGGAAAGAGAGACAGGGAGTGGGAAAGAGAGACATGGAGTGGGAAAGAGAGACAGGGAGTGGGAAAGAGAGACAGGGAGTGGGAAAGAGAGACATGGAGTGGGAAAGAGAGACAGGGAGTGGGAAAGAGAGACAGGGAGTGGGAAAGAGAGACATGGAGTGGGAAAGAGTGACAGGGAGTGGGAAAGAGAGACAGGGAGTGGGAAAGAGAGACAGGTAGTGGGAAAGAGAAACGTGGAGTGGGAAAGAGAGACAGGGAGTGGGAAAGAGAGACAGGGAGTGGAAAAGAGAGACAGGGAGTGGGAAAGAGAGACAGGGAGTGGGAAAGAGAGACAGGGAGTGGGAAAGAGAGACAGGGAGTGGGAAAGAGAGACATGGAGTGGGAAAGAGAGACAGGGAGTGGGAAAGAGAGACATGGAGTGGGAAAGAGATGACCACTAGCATTGGTTCATCCACACGCTGACCTTCCTCATCCTCAATACCAAATATGGACGCCGTTCTAACAGTTAAAGTTCATATCTTGAGGCCCTATTTAGAAAGCACCGTCCACCCCTACAATGGATCAGACCAATTTAATCTCACAATAAACTCACTATTTAAGATTTGGTTGAGTCCATTACAAGGGAGATCAGGACGACGTCAGTAGCTGAGTTCATACACCACAATATAATCAAATACGTTCAGACACAACGAATACCCAAAATACGTTTGAATTTATACGGGTGCAAACTAAAGACCACAATGGACTATTCCTGGCCATGTCACGTTCACTTACCTCCCCTGATGATACCCGCTGTTTAACGGGGCTGAAGGAACTACTGGTCAGTGCGTGCTCGGTGCCTTAATTTAAAGGTCAATGGAAGTAACTCAATGATACATACTACTAGCAGTGGGCGGGACTTTGTTAGTTGTTGTAGAAGGCATTACTTACCTTTCGTACCATGAGGACCAACGTACAAATACCATGAGGACCAACGTACAAATACCATGAGGACCAACGTACAAATACCATGAGGACCAACGTACAAATACCATGAGGACCAACGACAAATACCATGAGGACCAACGTACAAATACCATGAGGACCAACTAACAAATACCATGAGGACCAACGTAACAAATACCATGAGGACCAACGTACAAATACCATGAGGACCAACGTACAAATACCATGAGTACCAACGTACAAATACCATGAGGACCAACGTACAAATACCATGAGGACCAACGTACAAATACCAGGAGGACCAACGTACAAATACCATGAGTACCAACGTACAAATACCATGAGGACCAACGTACAAATACCATGAGGACCAACGTACAAATACCATGAGGACCAACGTACAAATACCATGAGGACCAACGTACAAATACCATGAGGACCAACGTACAAATACCATGAGTACCAACGTACAAATACCAGGAGTACCAACGTACAAATACCATGAGGACCAACGTACAAATACCATGAGGACCAACGTACAAATACCATGAGGACCAACGTACAAATACCATGAGGACCAACGTACAAATACCATGAGTACCAACGTACAAATACCATGAGGACCAACGTACAAATACCATGAGGACCAACAAACAAATACCATGAGTACCAACAAACAAATACCATGAGGACCAACGTACAAATACCATGAGGACCAACGTACAAATACCAGGAGGACCAGGATCTCTTTCATCCGTCCTAACTGCTGAGATCTTGAGAGACTCTCACACAAATATTGACTTTAGAAAGGAAATTGACATTTTTACTTGGGTCTTTGCAACTAAACGTTATTTGGTTATTTGGTTAATTGGTTATTTGAATAGTGCATACTTTATGCGCGCCTCTATGGTTATGATATTTATGCTACCGATAATTTTTGATCAATTTTATCAATTCATTAGTCGAAATTATTCAGTGTTTTCAGCAATGTCAAATTTTGCTTTTATTCTCCCGACATAACAATGGCCCGGAAGTGACAAGAATTGACATTACATTTGTTTACAACAGGAAACACAATTTTCAAATGAAAACCATTTTGTTTCCGTTTCCACAGTCATTTGTCCATGTTGTCAGAAGCCATTTGGCTCCTTGTTGTTACAATCTATTGGCTCGAATTATGGCCCCTTTTTGTTACAACCTATTGGCTCGAGTTATGGCCCCTTGTTGTTACAACCTGTTGGCTCGAGTTATGGCCCTTTGTTGTTACAACATGTTGGCTCGAGTTATGGCTCCTTGTTGTTACAACCTGTTGGCTCGAAGTATGGCCCCTTGTTGTTACAACCTGTTGGCTCGAGTTATGGCCCCTTGTTGTTACAACCTGTTGGCTCGAGTTATGGCCCCTTGTTGTTACAACCTATTGGCTAGAGGGTACAATTATCAGCCGCGGGAGAATGCTCGGCATGAAAACACCGGTCCTGCGATCTCAGCAGAGTCCCTAATGGCCCAAAAAGTAATATAATTGCCCTAACCCTAACATAATGCCCCGTTGCCTTAATGGCGTCGGAAATGCCATCACACATTATAACACAGGAAGAAGAAGACGAGATCTCGTTAAATTCATGCATTACAGATGTTGTGACAGTTTACACAGTACAGATGTTGTGACAGTTTACACAGTACAGAGGTTGTGACAGTTTACACAGTACAGATGTTGTGACAGTTAACACAGTACAGTTACCAGCACAGCAGTTAGCAACTCAAGCACCACGCTGCACCACACTACACCACACCACACCACTCAACACCACACCACACCACAACGCACCACAGCACAGCACACTACACAACAGCACACTACACCACACTACACCACACTACACCACACCACACCACACCACAGCACACTACACCACACCACACCACAGCACACTACACCACAGCACACCACACCACTCAACACCACACCACAGCACACCACAGCACACTATACCACAGCACACTACACCAAACTACACCAAACTACACCACACCACACCACAGCACACTACACCACACTACACCACTCCACACCACAGCACACTACACCACACCACACCACAGCACACTACACCACAGCACACTACACCACACTACACCACTCCACACCACACCACACTACACCACACTACACCACACCACACCACACCACACTACACCACACTACACCACACCAATCCACACCATACCACACCACAGCACACTACACCACACCACACTATATCACTCGACACCACACCACACTACACCACACTACACCACATTACACCACACTACACCACACTACACCACATTACACCACACTACACCACACCACTCCACACCACACCACACAACACCAAAGCACACTAAGCCACAGCACACTACACCACACTACACCACACCACTCCACACCACACCACACCACAGCACACTACACCACACTACACCACACCACACAACACCACTCCCCATCACACCAAAGCACATTACACCACACTACACCACTCCACACCACACCAAACCACACTACACCACACCATATTACACCACACCCCACTACACCACACTACACCACACCACACCACACTACACCACACCACACCACTCCACACCACACCACCACACCACACCACATTACACCACACCACTCCACACCACATTACACCACACCATATTACACCACACCCCACTACACCACACTACACCACACCACACCACACTACACCACACCACACCACTCCACACCACACCACAGCACACTACACCACACCACATTACACCACACAACTCCACACCACATTACACCACACCACATTACACCACACCACTCCACACCACCACACCACACCACACCACATTACACCACACCACTCCACACCACATTTCACCACACCACACCACACTACACCACTCCACACCACCACACTACATTAACCACACCACATTACACCACACCACTCCACACCACCACACAACACCACACCACATTACACCACACCACATTACACCACACCACTCCACACCACCACACCACACCACACAAAATTACACCACACCACACCACATTACACCACAACACACCACACCACATTACACCACTCCACACACATTACACCACACCACACCACACTACACCACTCCACACCACCACACCACACCACACCACATTACACCACACCACATTACACCACACCACTCCACACCACATTACACCACACCACATTACACTACACCACATTACACCACACCACATTACACCACACCACATTACACCACACCACATTACACCACACCACATTACACCACACCACATTATACCACACCACATTACACCACACCACACCACATTACACCACACCACATTACACCACACCACATTACACCACACCACATTACACCACACCACATTACACCACACCACATTACACCACACCACATTACTCCACACCACACCACACCACATTACACCACACCCCATTACACCACACCACACCACATTACACCACACCACATTACACCACACCACATTACACCACACCACATTACACCACACCACACCACATTACACCACACCACATTACACCACACCACATTACACCACACCACATTACACCACACCACATTACACCACACCACATTACACAACACCACATTACACCACACCACATTACACCACACCACATTACACCACACCACATTACACCGCACCACATTACACCACACCCCATTACACCAAACCACACCACATTACACCAGACCACATTACACCACACCACATTACACAACACCACATTACACCACACCACATTACACCACACCACATTACACCACACCACATTAAACCACACCACGTTACACCACACCACATTACACCACACCACATTACACCACACCACATTACACCACACCACACCACATTACACCACACCACATTACACCACACCACATTACACCACACCACATTACACCACACCACACCACATTACACCACACCACATTACACCACACTACATTACACCACACCACACCACATTACACCACACCACATTACACCACACCACATTACTCCACACCACACCACACCACACTACACCACACTACACCACTCAACACAATCATGATCAGTTTTTTCTTTCGATAACAGTTTTTAAAAAACGAAGTTTCAATAATGTTTCTACGTTCAGGTCATCAAAAAGCCTATACTGTATTAAAAAAATATGCTTACAAATAAATCCTTTTCCAGCCTCTTCAATATCCAGTTATTTACTTCAGCTCTCTTGTCCCAGGGAAAGGTAAGCAGCGGGAAAAATGACTGACCTATTATTCCTGGAGTACCAATCAAAGGACAAGCATAACTTTCTTTATTACCAATCGGTGGACACACTTAACATTCATTAGTTCAAATCGGTGGACACACGTAAAATTCATTAGTACCAATCGGTGGACACACGTAACATTCATTAGTACCAATCGGTGGACACACGTAACATTCAATAGTACCAATCGGTAAACACACTTAACATTCATTAGTACCAATCGGTGGACACACGTAACATTCATTAGTACCAATCGGTGGACACACGTAACATTCATTAGTACCAATCGGTGGAAACACGTAACATTCAATAATCGGTAAACACACTTAACATTCATTAGTACCAATCGGTGGACACATGTAACATTCATTAGTACCAATCGGTGGAAACACGTAACATTCAATAGTACCAGTCGGTAAACACACTTAACATTCATTAGTACCAATCGGTGGACACACGTAACATTCATTAGTACCAATCGGTGGACACACTTAACTTTCGTTCATTTAGATTCCAACCACACAAGGGAAAGAAAATTTGTTTTAAAAATAAATATATGCCTTCAATGATGAATGAAACTCGAGGTGGTAAACAGAAGTCAAACTTGACAAAAAGTCATTTGCCGGATTGGCGGTAAAAAAACAACCTGGAACGATTAATAATAATAGGCAATAAAAATCTTTGATTAATTAATATTTATTTAATTTAGAAAAAATATGCCGATAATAAAATTGACGAAAGTCTAACTTTTTTATTACTTGGCGTAAAGCTTATAGCAAGCTCATCTTGACATTAATCTTAAATAAAATTGACAAAAGTCTAACTTTTTTATTACTTGGCGTAAAGCTTATAGCAATCACATCTTGACATTAATCTTAAATAAAATTTCAACAAAAATTCATTAGACTGCGTGTCGTTTAAACTCCTTGTTGTAATATGAAAATCGTGTCTTTTCCTGGGAAAATTATTGATTACAATAAGTGGAGAAAAGAAAGGGTTAAGTTATGAGATACCGAAGAAATGATCGTAATTGCCGATCAATGCTTTACTTAGTTTAACAAAAAAAATTACTTATCAATGAATCAGGTTAATGAATCATTCTTTACAGTTATTTTATTGAAGGATATTTCTAAAATGAACATTAAAAGTATAGCCTAAACAGGGACAAATATTCCTTAAGAAAATCATAATATCATATGCTAAGTTTTGGTAAAAGCATAAGAACTAATTTTTACCTAGAACAGACCTATATTAAAATACAAAGCTAAAAAGTCATAAGATTGTTTGTCTGCAGGTATAGTTTTAGTTCTAGACACCACAAACTGTCTCACTTGTACAAGGTGGTGTAGTTTCAGTTCTAGACAGAACACTTTGTCTTACTGACGCTAATTTGCTACCTCACTGGATTGAATAACGGATAGATAACTCGTCAGCATGATTCCCGTGGGTTGTTCCTCTTGGATAATCCCCAACCAATCACTTTAGGTAAACCATAAGATTACTTGGCATAGGACATCATTTCATATCGGCCCTAAAAATAATGTCATTAGAGCCATGCTGTCATGACATACAGAGCCAGGCTATTATATCAGACAGAAACATGATGTCACGTAAGACAGAGCAGTGCTGTCAAGACATACAGAGCCATGCTGTCTTGACATACAGAGCCATGCTGTCATGTCAGGCAAAGCAAAGCCGTTATATCAGACAGAGCCATGTTATTATATCAGACAGAGCAGAGCTGTCATGTCAGATAGAGCCATATTATTATATCAGACAGACAAGTTCTGTCATGTCAGACAGAGCCATGCTGTCATTTGAGACAGAGCCACACACACTTGCTATAATGTCCTCACAGATACGCCACTGAAAAGCTAGCACAAGTCGTTAATGACATTATGTTTTTGAGTCATTAAAATAAGGGAACACCACATAAGTGGTTGCCCTACGCTAATGGGCTGGTGTCTAACATGGGAGTGTTGTCTCGTGGCAGTGAAACCACATAGCCTACGCCTTCGCTAATGGGCTGGTGTCTAAAGTGGGAGTGTTGTCTCGTGGCAGTGAAACCACATACCCTACGCCCTACGCTAATGGGCTGGTGTCTAACATGGGAGTGTTGTCTCGTGGCAGTGAAACCACATACCCTACGCCCTACGCTAATGGGCTGGTGTCTAACACGGGAGGGTTGTCTCGTCGCAGTGAAACATCGCCCATGCACCTGGTCACTAATCCGACTACGAACTGGGCCATTAGCCGGGCCACTCAGTGGGCCATTAGCCAGGCCACTCAGTGGGCCATTAGCCGGGCCACTCAGTGGGCCATTAGCCTGGCCACTCAGTGGGCCATTAGCCGGGCCACTCAGTGGGCCATTAGCCGGGCCACTCAGTGGGGCATGCGCCTGGCCCCTCAGTGGGGCATAAGCCGGGCCACTCAGTGGGCCATTAGCCAGGCCACTCAGTGGGGCATCAGCCGGGCCACTCACGGGGCCATGAAGTGGGCCACGCACCAGGCCATGAGCCGGGCTACAAGATGGGTCACGCACCACGCCCTAAGCCGGACCGCGCACCGGGCCAGGAGCCGGACCACGAGACGGCAACGCTTAGTTTCCTTCAGGTCTCAATTTGTCAGCGAGTAGCTCAAATTCCTGTCATTGGTTTCTGACCGAGGCGGTAATGAGGAGCTTAACCACTAGGTAACGCCGTGTGATTCCCGTGAAGCCCACCTAACGAGGGCTTTGGCAAGTTGACGGGAGAAGTTGGTGTATGGAGGCGCTTTGAGCCTCATCCATGTAGGTAACCATGACTCTTACATTTCACAGCGACAATACAACCATGGAGGTAACCATGACTCTTACATTTCACAGCGACAATACAACCATGGAGGTAACCATGACTTTTACATTTCACAGCGACAATACATCCATGGAGGTAACCATGACTCTTACATTTCACAGCGACAATACAACCATTGAGGTAACCATGACTCTTACATTTCACAGCGACAATACAACCATGGAGGTAACCATGACTCTTACATTTCACAGCGACAATACAACCATGGAGGTAACCATGACTCTTACATTTCACAGCGACAATACAACCATGGAGGTAACCATGACTCTTACATTTCACAGCGACAATACATCCATGGAGGTAACCATGACTCTTACATTTCACAGCGACAATACAACCATGGAGGTAACCATGACTCTTACATTTCACAGCGACAATACAACCATGGAGGTAACCATGACTCTTACATTTCACAGCGACAATACAACCATGGAGGTAACCATGACTCTTACATTTCACAGCGACAATACAACCATGGAGGTAACCAGGACTCTTACATTTCACAGCGACAATACAACCATGGAGGTAACCATGACTCTTACATTTCACAGCGACAATACAACCATGGAGGTAACCATGACTCTTACATTTCACAGCGACAATACAACCAAGGAGGTAACCATGACTCTTACATTTCACAGCGACAATACAACCATGGAGGTAACCATGACTCTTACATTTCACAGCGACAATACAACCATGGAGGTAACCATGACTCTTACATTTCACAGCGACAATACAACCATGGATGTAACCATGACTCTTACATTTCATTGCGACAATACAACCATGGAGGTAACCATGACTCTTACATTTCACAGCGACAATACATCCATGGAGGTAACCATGACTCTTACATTTCATTGCGACAATACAACCATGGAGGTAACCATGACTCTTACATTTCACAGCGACAATACATCCATGGAGGTAACCATGACTCTTACATTTCACAGCGACAATACAACCATGGAGGTAACCATGACTCTTACATTTCACAGCGACAATACAACCATGGATGTAACCATGACTCTTACATTTCATTGCGACAATACAACCATGGAGGTAACCATGACTCTTACATTTCACAGCGACAATACATCCATGGAGGTAACCATGACTCTTACATTTCATTGCGACAATACAACCATGGAGGTAACCATGACTCTTACATTTCACAGCGACAATACAACCATGGAGGTAACCATGACTCTTACATTTCATTGCGACAATACATCCATGGAGGTAACCATGAGTCTTACATTTCACAGCGACAATACAACCATGGAGGTAACCATGACTCTTACATTTCACAGCGACAATACAACCATGGAGGTAACCATGACTCTTACATTTCACAGCGACAATACATCCATGGAGGTAACCATGACTCTTACATTTCATTGCGACAATACAACCATGGAGGTAACCATGACTCTTACATTTCACAGCGACAATACAACCATGGAGGTAACCATGACTCTTACATTTCATTGCGACAATACATCCATGGAGGTAACCATGACTCTTACATTTCACAGCGACAATACAACCATGGAGGTAACCATGACTCTTACATTTCATTGCGACAATACAACCATGGAGGTAACCATGACTCTTACATTTCACAGCGACAATACAACCATGGAGGTAACCATGACTCTTACATTTCACAGCGACAATACATCCATGGAGGTAACCATGACTCTTACATTTCATTGCGACAATACAACCATGGAGGTAACCATGACTCTTACATTTCACAGCGACAATACAACCATGGAGGTAACCATGACTCTTACATTTCATTGCGACAATACATCCATGGAGGTAACCATGACTCTTACATTTCACAGCGACAATACAACCATGGAGGTAACCATGACTCTTACATTTCATTGCGACAATACAACCATGGAGGTAACCATGACTCTTACATTTCACAGCGACAATACAACCATGGAGGTAACCATGACTCTTACATTTCATTGCGACAATACAACCATGGAGGTAACCATGACTCTTACATTTCACAGCGACAATACAACCATGGAGGTAACCATGACTCTTACATTTCATTGCGACAATACATCCATGGAGGTAACCATGACTCTTACATTTCACAGCGACAATACAACCATGGAGGTAACCATGACTCTTACATTTCACAGCGACAATACAACGTTCTCTTACTTTAACTAGCTGGGGGTAAACAATCTCAATTTGAACAAAGAATTATTCGGCGGAAATATCAAAGTTTACCTGTTATAAACACAGAACCAATAAACCAATTATATCCTTGGCATTCATCTGGTATCGTGGCGTAGAATTCGATACTTGTATGACAACCATCTGGTCTTATTTGAATCCAACCCGGGGCGTCCTTACAAAAGGTTGCGTTATATTTGGTTAAGGCCAAGCCGGACATTTGAAACTAATTGAGGCATGGATATTGTGTGTCCGTGTTTACATCCGGGGTCTTACTTACAGCGTGTCATGACTTGGCAGATCTTGTTAAGGAATTTTCAAGTTGTTTAAGTGACCAGACAACAAGACATTAATTTGAATACTAGCAAGGGGAACATGAAACACAACTTGACCAATGGTCAGTGAGTCCAGGTACCATCAATCATTCGTTTGACAAGTGTGACACAAGTGACACAAGTGACACATCAGATCGAGTTGACCCGTGTGAGAAGGATATAAGTTGAATTGTATCAGAGAAGGTTGGTTGTGTGAATTTGTGTTCTTCTCGGTGAGATATTAGTAATACCTGTCAATTGTTACTGAAGACCTGTCCATTGTTACTGAAGACCTGTCCATTGTTACTGAAGACCTGTCCATTGTTACTGAAGATCTGTCCATTGTTACAGAAGACCTGTCCATTGTTACTGAAGACCTGTCCATTGTTACTGAAGACCTGTCCATTGTTACTGAAGACCTGTCCATTGTTACTGAAGACCTGTCCATTGTTACTGAAGACCTGTCCATTGTTACTGAAGACCTGTCCATTGTTACTGAAGACCTGTCCATTGTTACTGAAGACCTGTCCATTGTTACTGAAGACCTGTGCATTGTTACTGAAGACCTGTCCATTGTTACTGAAGACCTGTCCATTGTTACTGAAGACCTGTCCATTGTTACTGAAGACCTGTCCATTGTTACTGAAGACCTGTCCATTGTTACTGAAGACCTGTCCATTGTTACTGAAGACCTGTCCATTGTTACTGAAGACCTGTCCATTGTTACTGAAGACCTGTCCATTGTGACTGAAGACCTGTCCATTGTTACTGAAGACCTGTCCATTGTTACTGAAGACCTGTCCGTTGTTACTGAAGACCTGTCCATTGTTACTGAAGACCTGTCCATTGTTACTGAAGACCTGTCCATTGTTACTGAAGACCTGTCCATTGTTACTGAAGACCTGTCCATTGTTACTGAAGACCTGTTCATTGTTACTGAAGTCATGTCCATTGTTACTGAAGACCTGTCCATTGTTACTGAAGTCATGTCCATTGTTACTGAAGACCTGTCCATTGTCCTGAAGTCATGTCAATTGTTACTGAAGACCTGTCCATTGTTACTGAAGACCTGTCCATTATTACTGAAGACCTATCCATTGTTACTGAAGACATGTCCATTGTTACTGAAGACCTGTCCATTGTTACTGAAGACCTGTCCATTGTTACTGAAGACCTGTCCATTGTTACTGAAGACCTGTCAATTGTTACTGAAGACATGTCCATTGTTACTGAAGACCTGTCCATTGTTACTGAAGACCTGTCCATTGTTACTGAAGACCTGTCCATTGTTACTGAAGACCTGTCAAATGTTACTGAAGTCATGTCCATTCTTACTGAAGACCTGTCCATTGATAATGAAGACCTGTCCATTATTACTGAAGACCTGTCTATTGTGACTGAAGACCTGTCCATTGTTACTGAAGTCATGCCCATTGTTACTGAAGACATGTACATTGTTACTGAAGTCATGCCCATTGTTACTGAAGACCTGTCCATTGTTACTGAAGACCTGTCAATTATTACTAAAGAGCCCCCTTACTTCACATCAATACGGGGGTACACAAATCTGTCACACGTGGTGACCCACGAGTTGTACTTTAGTCTGTCATAAGTGGTGGCCCACGAGTTGTACATAATTCTGTCACGAATGGTTGCCCACGATGTGTACAAAAAGCAACGGCTGTTTAAACTAAAGTGGTAGTGTTAAAGATAAATGCCTCATTTTACTACTTTTGTTTGTTTTATTGTACTACCGTATATATATTTTTAACAGTCATTGTATCATGAACATAATGTCAAACTGCACTAAATATCAAAGTTTCTTGTACATCAATCTACATATCACTATGATGCTATATATATATATCAATCTACATATCACTATGATGCTATATATATATATCAATCTACATATCACTATGATGCTATATATATATATCAATCTACATATCACTATGATGCTATATATATATATCAATCTACATATCACTATGATGCTATATATATATATCAATCTACATATCACTATGATGCTATATATATATCAATCTTCATATCACTATGATGCTATATATATATATATATCAAAGTTTCTTGTACATCAATCTACATATCACTATGATGCTATATATATATATATCAATCTACATATCACTATGATGCTATATATATATATATCAATCTACATATCACTATGATGCTATATATATATATCAATCTACATATCACTATGATGCTATATATATATATATATAGCAAGGGTTTGTTCCCGGGGCCTAGGGCCTAGGGCGTCCCTGAGTCACCCCGCTCCGAATGGGTACCTAACACTACATGTAGTTAGGCGGCTGGGTAATGCGTGGAACCCACAAAGCCGTGGCCTGTGATTGCTGCATCACTTGCCAACAGATCATCTGTCATGGTCTGTGGACGCAACTATCTTCTGCATAGAAGGAGCGTCTGTATAGATAAGATAAGATAAGAAGATATATATCAATCTACATATCACTATGATGCTATATATATATATCAATCTTCATATCACTATGATGCTATATATATATATCAAAGTTTCTTGTACATCAATCTACATATCACTATGATGCTATATATATATATCAATCTACATATCACTATGATGCTATATATATATATCAATCTACATATCACTATGATGCTATATATATATATCAATCTACATATCACTATGATGCTATATATATATATCAATCTACATATCACTATGATGCTATATATATATATCAATCTACATATCACTATGATGCTATATATATATCAATCTTCATATCACTATGATGCTATATATATATATATATATCAAAGTTTCTTGTACATCAATCTACATATCACTATGATGCTATATATATATATATCAATCTACATATCACTATGATGCTATATATATATATATCAATCTACATATCACTATGATGCTATATATATATCAATCTACATATCACTATGATGCTATATATATATATATCAATCTACATATCACTATGATGCTATATATATATATCAATCTACATATCACTATGATGCTATATATATATATCAATCTACATATCACTATGATGCTATATATATATATATATATCAATCTACATATCACTATGATGCTATATATATATATCAATCTACATATCACTATGATGCTATATATATATATCAATCTTCATATCACTATGATGCTATATATATATATATATCAAAGTTTCTTGTACATTAATCTACATATCACTATGATGCTATATATATATATCAATCTACATATCACTATGATGCTATATATATATATATCAATCTACATATCACTATGATGCTATATATATATATCAATCTACATATCACTATGATGCTATATATATATATCAATCTACATATCACTATGATGCTATATATATATATCAATCTTCATATCACTATGATGCTATATATATATATCAAAGTTTCTTGTACATCAATCTACATATCACTATGATGCTATATATATATATCAATCTACATATCACTATGATGCTATATATATATATATATCAATCTACATATCACTATGATGCTATATATATATATATATCAATCTACATATCACTATGATGCTATATATATATATATATCAATCTACATATCACTATGATGCTATATATATATATATCAATCTACATATCACTATGATGCTATATATATATATATATCAATCTACATATCACTATGATGCTATATATATATCAATCTACATATCACTATGATGCTATATATATATATCAATCTACATATCACTATGATGCTATATATATATATCAAAGTTTCTTGTACATCAATCTACATATCACTATGATGCTATATATATATATCAATCTACATATCACTATGATGCTATATCTACATATCACTATGATGCTATATCTACATATCACTATGATGCTATATCTACATATCACTATGATGCTATATCTACATATCACTATGATGCTATATCTACATATCACTATGATGCTATATCTACATATCACTATGATGCTATATCTACATATCACTATGATGCTATATCTACATATCACTATGATGCTATATCTACATATCACTATGATGCTATATCTACATATCACTATGATGCTATATCTACATATCACCTCGATGCTATATCTACATATCACTATGATGCTATACCTACATATCACTATGATGCTATATCTACATATCACTATGATGCTATATCTACATATCACTATGATGCTATATCTACATATCACTATGATGCTATATCTACATATCACTATGATGCTATATCTACATATCACTATGATGCTATATCTACATATCACTATGATGCTATATCTACATATCACTATGATGCTATATCTACATATCACTATGATGCTATATCTACATATCACTATGATGCTATATCTACATATCACTATGATGCTATATCTACATATCACTATGATGCTATATCTACATATCACTATGATGCTATATCTACATATCACTATGATGCTATATCTACATATCACTATGATGCTATATCTACATATCACTATGATGCTATATCTACATATCACCTCGATGCTATATCTACATATCACTATGATGCTATACCTACATATCACTATGATGCTATATCTACATATCACTATGATGCTATATCTACATATCACTATGATGCTATATCTACATATCACTATGATGCTATATCTACATATCACTATGATGCTATAACAATATAACAATATAACAATATAACAATAATTTTTAAAAGTTCTTCAAAGCTCCACGAGCAAGTAGGGACCGGAAGTCGTGCAGCTAGCGACAGGAAATATTTGCAATATGTAGGGCAATCTTTGAGCAGATGAGAGAAAGACTTCTGCTTGTGTAGACCAGTGTTTCTCAAAGTGGTGGTCCGCGGACTGGTGCAGGTCCGTGAGCCATCCGATGCCGGTCCGCAGAAGTTACCAAGAAAGGACATGTCACTACCACGTCAGTACAGGGAAAATAGTTCCTGCCTGTCCGCAATACTAAAAAGTTTGAGAAGCACTGGTGTAGACAATGGCAGTAAATTAGACCAATAATTAGATCATTAAAACACAAGACAATTAGTGACGTCCTCATAGAATGACAGAAATCAATAGTTTCCCCAGTTATTTCCCATTGGAATAATTTTTCTGACTTTTTGTCTAGCAAAAATCTGCAGTGACGTGACAGGCGGAAGCTGTGGACAGAGAACGCGAAACAGGAAGTGTTGCTAGTTGCATCGTTATTGTCATTCGAGTGTTTACAAAACTAGAATTTGAAATACACGTTACATGTCTCTCTTTGAGTTTTGTTTATTGTTACCACAATCATTCAATAGACAAGAGCATGTCAAGATTTTCCTGTCTACTCTATCATTCAATAACTCATAACAAAGTCTAATGACACCATTAACCCACAATCTAACTCATAACAAAGTCTAATGACACCATTAACCCACAATCTAACTCATAACAAAGTCTAATGACACCATTAACCCACAATCTAACTCATAACAAAGTCTAATGACACCATTAACCCACAATCTAACTCATAACAAAGTCTAATGACACCATTAACCCACAATCTAACTCATAACAAAGTCTAATGACACCATTAACCCACAATCTAACTCATAACAAAGTCTAATGACACCATTAACCCACAATCAAAGTATCAAAGCTAAGTTGGTGTTTGTATCTTTGTATGTTTCACTTTTCAAACTCTCAGTTACGCAATCACGGAGAAACCAAATAACGGACGAGGACCAAATTTGGAAGGACCGTTCCTTTTAACCTGCAGATGGTTTTAGTATAGTCTTTTGTAATTTTCCCTATTGCCCGAAAGCCGTAAATTTAATAAAAATTAGAAAATGTAAAGACAAGGAGAGAAAATTTAAATCTCATTTTCATATTGAATAATTTTAGACGGATGTTCAAAAAGAGTTTTTTTGGGGCTGTATTTTGTTCAAGACTTTATTTTGAGCGGTGCGCTTTCTAAAATCTTTTATTGTCTGATTACGGTGTGCACTTATTTTAAATTGAGCTGTGCTTTATATAATAGATGCATTTAAAATATTTCATTACAATTGTCACACGATGTTTGGGATTTATTTTTATATGTGAATGAAATTGTGATTTTTTTAATGCTATGTTGTGATTCTTAATTCGACTTGAAATAAAAAAAAACTTAATTCTGTAATTAGTGTGAGGATTTTATGTGGAAAGCGATGGCCCAAGTCCAATATTTAATTCTGTAATTAGTGTGAGGATTTTATGTGGAAAGCGATGGCCCAAGTCCAATATTTAATTCTGTAATTAGTGTGAGGATTTTATGTGGAAAGCGATGGCCCAAGTCCAATATTTAATTCTGTAATTAGTGTGAGGATTTTATGTGGAAAGCGATGGCCCAAGTCCAATATTTAATTCTGTAATTAGTGTGAGGATTTTATGTGGAAAGCGATGTCCCAAGTCAAATATTTCTAAAATAGATTTAATATACACAATTAAATACTATTACTGTCGTAGTAAACCGATATTGTTTCACTTTTATGTAATATTCGATATCTCCTTAACCAACAATTAATGTATTATGGGGAAACGGGATCCAACAAAAACTTGAATCTATATTTAAAAAGTATCCTTTTAGCCTGAGATTCGTAAATTTAAACATCGTTAATTATATAGATAAAGATAGAAAAAATGTAAATGTAATTTCCATATTAAGCTACCTTAGACAGACGTTCAAAATAAGTGGTTTTGGTGCATTATTTTATTACTAAATTTCATATTGAAAATCTTTTATTGTCTAAAACTAGGTGCACATTTTATTGCAAGATTTTTAAGTGAAACTGTTTGTTTCTTACAATTCTTTTGTTAACTACATTACATTTACAACTTAAAATTTAATTTATTAGCGCTTCGATATAAGCAGGTATTGCCTTTTAGAAAGAAGGGTTTGAACAAAGTTCCTTATCTTATAGCTTCTGTTACAAATATTTCATTACTTTAAATAGTTTAACAATTTGGGGTCGTAAATATAGAGGTCGTAAATATAGATGTCGTAAATATAGAGGTCGTAAATATAGAGGTCGTAAATATAGAGGTCGTAAATATAGAGGTCGTAAATATAGAGGTCGTAAATATAGAGGTCGTAAATATAGAGGTCGTAAATATAGATGTCGTAAATATAGAGGTCGTAAATATAGAGGTCGTAAATATAGAGGTCGTAAATATAGAGGTCGTAAATATAGAGGTCATAAATATAGAAGTCGTAAATATAGAGTTTTTTTTTACGTGACGGCGGTTGTCGTCAAATTTGTAAAAAAAATGTCAGTTAACTTAATTTAATACCCTTGAATTAGTGAGTGAATTTAATGAGGAAAGCAATTCTTAAGTGAAAAACACTCACGAGTAAAGTAAATTAGAAATTGAAGGTTTTAAAAAAATTATTATTTCAAAATTTCTGATATATATAATAAATTATAAAAATATATACACTCTTAACAAAGTGTCTCTAATTTACATCGAATTTAATACTTTCTTAATATATGTTTTCAATTTTCTAGATTAACTTAATTTAATGTCCCATTTCTATACCAATAAAATCCAAATAAATCTCTCACTATTGATCCAACTTCCCATATAAATAAAGTCAAATAAATCTCTCACTATTGATCCAACTTCCCATATAAATAAAGTCAAATAAATCTCTCACTATTGGTCCATCTTCCCATATAAATAAAGTCAAATATACCTCTCACTATTGGTCCATCTTCCCATATAAATAAAGTCAAATATACCTCTCACTATTGGTCCATCTTCCCATATGAATAAAAGTCTTTACATTTTAATACCCATACTTGATAAATTTAAGCACGATTGAACTAAAAGTCAAATCGCTTTCTTTTATATTAGCTAAATTATTAAAAAATAATCATTGGCTAATTGACTAATGGATATATCTAGACAAGATGCCTCGCTAGGGTTGGCGTCACCCGGGGCAGCCCGCCCCCTCGCGCTCCCCCCCCCAGCGACGCCACTGATCTAGACCAAAATAAGTTCACATGAACCTGATAACTCAATTGAGTTTTCACATCGATTTGAATTCAATATGTCCACTCCTTTCTGTCCACGATACCAAAATATTTTTTTCCCTTAAAATGACTATCTTTGTTTCACAAACGTTTTAAGTGAATAGATCAATCTTAAATATACTTGTCAAATAAATTGTCTAATTTCCAGAAAGAAAACGGGGACAAAATGGGTGGGGACAGAGAAAAGTGGGCTTAATGATATAAATTGGAAAAAATATATTGTCTTATCGGAAAACAGAAATAAACAAAGATTTGCATCCCCAAGTGAAACAGCAAAATATTATTTATTATTGGATCCATCGGTAAATAGGAAGACTTTGATGAAAGGGAGAATAAGGGAACAAAATATTTATAAAAAAATAATCTTGATGTATTTTAATTTGATTTTTATGTTTTATTTGATTTCCTTCTTTTAAGTTCTATCAGCGTATTAAAGACTTCATGTGTTTTATTCCCCATGTAATGCCTTGCTACGTTGGACCTATAGGTATGATAAATGTTTGTATGCAGGATTTCAAATTAAATTAATACCCTTTCCGAATAGTTTGTTTAGTTTTATAGCTCTATTTATATCACGCAAAATTGTATCAGAATTAGAGAATTACATTTTTTATATATATTAGGGCTGCGGAAATTAACGATTAATTTCTAGATTAATCGAGAAAAATTTTAACTATTAAATTTTTTTAACGATTAATCGACCAACCACTTATAAAAGTACCGGAAGTCATAAAGTAAAATATTTCGGCCGATAAATATAGACTAATTTTCGGACGATTACACGAACATTTAGGTTTTAAACTATTGGCTGACGTGAATGTTTAAAATGTTGATAAAGGTTATTGTGTCTATTGAGAGAAATCGTTTGCCTACAATGCACTGTTCCCTCTAAGTCTAAGCTTCGTTGGTCCGTGTGCAAAGTTAAAAAAAAACCTCGTGTGCAAAGTTGCACAAAGTCCATTTTTTGTGCAATATTATACAAAATTTGATGCGCGGTGACGGTCAAATATCTTCGCAGCCGCGCTGCTTATAAAGAACATTGCTACAATGGTTCTAACACTTCGCTTACATATCACCTGCAAACCAAACATCCACTACAGTATTAGAAACTTCAGCTGAGATAATCTAAAGCTATGTGAACGATTGTTCAGCTCGGCTGGTTATATTGTCAATAAGACCCGCCCATCACTTGAACTAAGTAATGTCAATACACTTGTCTGTTTGCGCTGTTGGTTAAAAGATGTCATATACAGAAGACATTCCAGTGTTTTTTCGATTTTCGACAAGTATTTTAATTACTATTACCTATGACACCACAAATTTCAATTTTTGGCTTTAATCGAAATTAACGATTAATTAATCGTTAATTATTTTTAAAAATCGACGATTATATTTAAATTAATCGTTAACAGCCCTAATATGTATATTTCTGACCAACGAAAAGTTGCATTCTCAAGAGTAGGCAATACAAATTTTAGTTATATTATAAAGACCAACGAAGCTTAGACTTAGAAGGAACATTGCATGGTAGGCAAGCGATTTCTCTCAATAGACACAATAACCTTTATCAACATTTTGAACAGTCACGACAGTCAATAGTTTAAAACCAAAATGTTCGTGTAATCGTCCAGAATTTAGTTTATATTTATCGGCCGAAATATTTTATTTTTTGACTTCCAGTACATTTATAGTTGGTGGGTCGATTAATCGTGAAAACAATTTAATCGTTAAAAACTTTTAACGATTACTCGAGAAATTTATCTTTAATTTCCGCAGCCCTAATTATAACGTTAAGGCCGAACTTAAATTGACGCATACACATACATAATTAACAAATAATTTTGGCATATTTTCAACTACGTAATAAAACTTTTTTGCACAGTACACTCTTGCTGAAAAAACGCGGTTATATTTCTAGTTAATAATATTTTAAAAACTTATTTTTTGGTAGATAATGTTAAAAATTTTATTTGTGACGTAATTTGAGTCACTTCCAACGTTGATGTAAAAGTAAAACAATAATCCGATTGTGAATTTAGGCTGTCTAGTTAACCCAATCACTGGGCTAATAAGTCTAGTTAACCCAATCACTGGGCTAATAAGTCTAGTTAACCCAATCACTGGGCTAATAAGTCTAGTTAACCCAATCACTGGGCTAATAAGTCTAGTTAATCCATTCACATGGCTAATAAGTCTAGTTAACCCATTCACTGGGTGTGACGGAGTCGTTGTCTAGGGGTTTGAGGTCCCCTTTGGCCACAGATAATTACCCCTGGACGGGTAAAATGAATCACAACGCTCGGTTTTAGTTCAAGCACGTTTAATGAAATCTCCAACATGTATAGTCAAGTACAATTGGTAATGTTATGGTTGATCTTCACACCAGCCAGAGTCGACACAGCCTTTTACTCTTAACCTTCCATCGTCCTCGGCCCAGCTTGACCGTATCGGACCACGTTCACAAAACTTCCCCTCTCTATCATCAGTCTTCCACCTGCCTGTAACTCAGCAACTCAACTCTCTCTCCGCGACACACAATGTCACTCTTATTATAGCCCCCGTCTTGTCCGACGGGTTTTGGCTGGACCCTGGGTCATTCACCCTGACCTCTTTTTAATTGTACTATTTGACCCGAAGGGCTGACCATTGCGTCTAAAAATATGCCAACGCACGAGCTACCCACACACTTAAATGTGTTCACCAGGACCCCAAATATAAAGACATTCTTCTCAACAGACTGTCCAGACTGTAAGCCTGTCCAGTGAGTATTTGTAGGTCAAGGTGTTATCCATTCTGGCCAGTCTTGATCACACTATGTCATTGTTATTCATTCTATGTAGCTCCGTGTTTGTCCTGCTGCTTCCTTGGAGGTTATACGCGTCACCTTTGTTCAGCAACTCACAACAGTGGTTAGCTGAGCCCACGTCATATTGTTGTGTGGCTCCACTGTAGGGTTCCTTCTTAAGTTGCTTGTTTTTATCCCTAGGCGGGCTATCTGCTCTTAGCTCAGTAGCACACTCAATTTTCCCATCATTAGCTTCAATATTCTCCTGACCTCCATCAAAAAGTTTGCTCTACTCTAGAAACTCAGTAGTACACTCAATGTTTCCATCATTAGCTTCATTCTTTTCATTATTTCCCTCAATGGGTTTGCTATCTTCTAGGAATTCAGTAGCACACTCAATTTTTGAATCATTATCTTCAATATTCTCCTTATCTCCATCACTAAGTTTGCTATCCTCTAGAAACTCAGTAGTACACTCAATTTTCCCATCATTGTTTTCACTATTTTCCTTATTTCCCTCAATAGGTTTGCTATCTTCTAGGGATTCAGTAGCACACTCAATTTTTCCATAATTATCTTCATTATTTCTCTTACATTCAACACATTCTGTCAAACCGTTCTGTCAACCCATTCTGTCAACCCTTTCTGTCAACCCGTTCTGTCAACCCATTCTGTCAACCCATTCATGTCAACACTTTCTGTCAACCCGTTCTATGGGTGAGTGTCATTGTCCTCTAGGGCACCGCACGACATTTATCCCTCATAATACCAAGCCGGAAGAACAGATGCGACATGCGCAGACAACTCCAGTTAATTTCATCGATAAAGTTCCGCTACTCGTCCGAGCCTCGGGCTGTTAAGATGGTGTCTGTCGGTTGATCAATGTAACGAGTTGCTCAGTTCTTGTAGCAAACTCTCTTATAGTCTGTTCTGTTGGGACCTGGATCACTTCTGATAACATACAACTGTGTCTTTCTCTTGTGCCCGTCTCTTGTGCCCGTCTCTTGTGCCCGTCTCTCGTGCCCGTCTCTCGCGCCGGTCCCTTGCGTCGGTCCCTTGCGTCGGTCCCTTGCGTCGGTCCCTTGCGTCGGTCCCTTGCGTCGGTCCCTTGCGTCGGTCCCTTGCGTCGGTCCCTTGCGTCGGTCCCTTGCGTCGGTCCCTTGCGTCGGTCCCTTGCGTCGGTCCCTTGCGTCGGTCCCTTGCGTCGGTCCCTTGCGTCGGTCCCTTGCGTCGGTCCCTTGCGTCGGTCCCTTGCGTCGGTCCCTTGCGTCGGTCCCTTGCGTCGGTCCCTTGCGTCTGTCCCTTGCGTCGGTCCCTTGCGTCGGTCCCTTGCGTCGGTCCCTTGCGTCGGTCCCTTGCGTCGGTCTTTTGTGTCGGTCTCTTGTGTCATTCACTTGCTTTTCAATACACCGGATGAAATTTTAGACTTTCATTTAAAAAAATGAGCAGATTATCTGACATGTTAAAATTTTCACAGCTTTAAGAATTCAAAATTTATTTAAATATCTTTCAATATGGCGCAGGAAGAGTTAGAATAGCCACAGGAAGGGTTAGAATAGCCACAGGAAGGGTTAGCATAGCCACAGGAAGGGTTAGAATAGCCACAGGAAGGGTTAGAATAGCCAGACTGCGACCAGAAATTTGAGAGTTCCCAACCTTACTCAATACTTGATGTAAGTGATATGTCAATGTATATAAATAAATGTTTGGAACCACCTCGCATCTCCACTCCCTCAATGTATATAAATAAAAATAGGGAACCACCTCACATCTCCACTCCCTCAATGTATATAAATAAAGATATGGAACCACCTCGCATCTCCACTCCCTCAATGTATATAAATAAAGATATGGAACCACCTCGCATCTCCACTCCCTCAGTGAGCATCAGAACAAAAGAAGCATTTTTTGACAGAAGATATTATTTAATAATTTCCAACATAAGAGATGAGGTGATGTCTGGCAATAACTTTGTGTAAGCTTTCACCAAAAATCTTTTAAAAAATTTTATTGACCAGTTCGTTGTTTGAAACAGGAATAGTTTAACGGTCAGTCATGTGGGCATTTGTTCATCACTTTTGATGTGCCCTCGGATTTACCGCAGACAGTTGCAGAAGAGAATAGCAACACGGAAAGACATCCCACAACACATCGACACACTCCCACAACATATCGACACACTCCCACAACACATCGACATACTCCCACAACATATCGACACACTCCCACAACACATCGACATACTCCCACAACATATCGACAAACTCTCACAACACATCGACACACTCCCACAACACATCGACACACTCCCCCAACACATGGAAACACTCCAACAACACATCGACACACTCCCACAACACATCGACACACTCCCACAACACATCGACACAATCCCACAACACACCGACACACTCCCCCAACACATCGACACACTCCCACAACACATCGACACACTCCCCCAACACATGGAAACACTCCAACAACACATCGACACACTCCCACAACACATCGACACACTCCCACAACACATCGACACAATCCCACAACACATCGACACACTCCCACAACACATCGACACAATCCCACAACACATCGACACACTCCCACAACACATCGACACAATCCCACAACACATCGACACACTCCCACAACACATCGACACAATCCCAAAACACACAGACACACTCCCACAGACACAGACACACTCCCAAAACACTCAGACACACTCCCACAACACACAGACACACTCCCACAATACGCAGACACACTCCCACAACACACAGACACACTACCACAACACACATACACACTGAAATATTTTTTAAGTTCAAGTTTTCAACAACATTTTTTCGTTTGGCTAACAATAGGTGATTGCATTACTCAATTGGAGTGATTTCCCCAGAAGTAAAAGGAAAAGTGTGAGTGAAAGATGCACAGAAATATCTTCTGGAATATCCCGACATATGTTGTCAACCCTAGGTAACCGCACAGAACATTACCCCCCCCCACACCCGGGCGTGATCACTTGTGGCGTGGTGGGGGTGGGGGTGGTGTGGCGTCATTTGGCGTTGAGAGTCCTGGGCACGGGTATCAAGGTTGAGTGACCAGAGCTGTGGTCATAAAGGAGTTAAGGAGCGCCAAAGAATACTTGGGTGACCAATCAAGCGTTAGCAAGCTCTCAAAGTGGACATAACAGGATATTCTTATCTGAAGGGCATATGTGCCCACTTCGTGGTTAGTGACATTTTGACCCAGACAATAAGTATATATGAAATACCGGAAATGCTTCAAGAAAGTTAATGCATGTTTGACTCAATGAAATGTCAATGAGATTGAATCGAAGAACTCACCTAGTTATTGATTCAGTGACATGACCTGTCTATTGCAGCACTAGTATTATTGTAGATTATACTTGTAGCACTAGTATTATTGTAGATTATACTTGTAGCACTAGTATTATTGTAGATTATACTTGTAGCACTGCATAAATGTATATTGTAGATCAGAGGTTGGAAACCATGGCTCGCGAGCCAGATGTGGCTCTATCGACGGCTACATCTGGCTCTCAGACAAATGTTCTATTGTATAAATAAAAACTTTTATTCAGACACCTTTTATCTACATATTAATTGCACATAAAAAACAGCATAACAATGTTATTAAAAAGAATTCAGCAATATAATTATTGTACTGTGAGTGTTGAAATGACACTAAATGCACACAATTACTTGAATTTTTAGATTTAAGCATAATGTATGGCTATCACAGAATTACTTTTCAAAATATGTGGTGTTTATGGCTGTCTCAGAGAAAAAGTTTCCCGACCCCTGTTGTAACTATACTTGTAGCACTACATACGTGTATATTGTAGATTATACTTGTAGCACTAAATACGTGTATATTGTAGATTATACTTGTAGCACTACATCCGTGAATATTGTAGATTATACTTGTAGCACTACATACGTGTATATTGTAGATTATACTTGTAGCACTACATACGTGTATATTGTAGATTATACTTGTAGCACTAAATACGTGTATATTGTAAATTATACTTGTAGCACTACACACTTGCATATTGTAGATTATACTTGTAGCACTACATACGTGTATATTGTAGATTATACTTGTAGCACTACATACGTTTATATTGCAGATTATACTTGTAGCACTACATACGTTTATATTGTAGATTATACTTGTAGCACTACATACGTTTATATTGTAGATTATACTTGTAGCACTACATACGTGTATATTGTAGATTATACTTGTAGCACTACATCCGTGTATATTGTAGATTATACTTGTAGCACTACATACGTGTATATTGTAGATTATACTTGTAGCACTACATACGTGTATATTGTAGATTATACTTGTAGCACTAAATACGTGTATATTGTAAATTATACTTGTAGCACTACACACTTGCATATTGTAGATTATACTTGTAGCACTACATACGTGTATATTGTAGATTATACTTGTAGCACTACATACGTTTATATTGTAGATTATACTTGTAGCACTACACACTTGTATATTGTAGATTATACTTGTAGCACTACATACGTGTATTTTGTAGATTATACTCGTAGCACTACATACGTGTATATTGTAGATTATACTTGTAGCACTAAATACGTGTATATTGTAAATTATACTTTTAGCACTACACACTTGCATATTGTAGATTATACTTGTAGCACTACATCCGTGTATATTGTAGATTATACTTGTAGCACTACATACGTTTATATTGTAGATTATACTTGTAGCACTACATACGTTTATATTGTAGATTATACTTGTAGCACTACATACGTGTATATTGTAGATTATACTTGTAGCACTACATACGTTTATATTGTAGATTATATTTGTAGCACTACATACGTGTATATTGTAGACTATACTTGTAGCACTACATACGTGTATATTGTAAATTATACTTGTAGCACTACATACGTGTATATTGTAGATTATACTTGTAGCACTACATACGTGTAGAGTGAGGGCTGCGGTGGTCTAGCAGTAGCGCGTTGGACTACCGAACCGAGACAGAAGAGAGGAACGGGTTCTATACTCGGTGCTGGCAAGGTCCCCCGGAGTGGTGGCTAAATAAAACTTGTGAACGCTACTTCACTTGCCCTATAGTCCATCATGGACGGGAAAGGGGGTTATATTATATTGTAGATTATACTTGTAGCACTAGATTCGTGTATATTGTAGATTATATTTGTAGCACCCATCTTGTTGATGTAAGTGGATGACAGCATCACGTCATTACATGTCACGTGTCAGACTGATTAGTCACGTGTATTTGAAGACTTCACTCACAACCTTCCCGTGGCTAGATGACGTAATTAGCCCCCCCCCAACCCGTCCACCTTTAAAACTTGACCAATGATGTCATTTTCGCCCCCGCCCCCCCCACCCCCGACGATAATAAGAAAAATACTTTTATATTACAGTTACCGGAACTCAGAAATAAAATATAATAATATTTGAAGGATAATATTATAATATAATATTAATATAAGAATTACAACATAATTACGGATATTAAACAACCCGTAAAAACAAAGTTTTGACTATAAATCACTTATATGTAAGACATAACTAAAAGTAATGATTTTGTTCAATATAATACGTACCGCACGACAGACTAGCAGCTCGGGAATATTATATTATTTAAAGTATGTTCAATATAATACTCACCGCAGCGCGTGACAGAAAAATATTAAAAAGGTTGTTCGCGACAGTCTAGCACAAACAATTACACACTACATAGATCCTATGGCGGATTAAGGGGGGGGGGCTGAACGGGCTAAAGCCAGGAGCCCCCGATGATTTAGGGGCCCCCAAATTTAGTATATTTTATAATAAATGTGGACAAATGTTTGCGTGAATTCCTGAAAATATCATAAATTAAATAAATTTAAAAAATCTTATCTATAAATCTGATCGCTATTCGGACCCGATTATATAAAAAAACCTGATTTTAAAGGCTCAATAAGGGAAACTATTTAAAAATATTAGTTATATTTTTTAAAGTTATGTTTCTCATCAACTTCGTGTGGTCTTGTGGAAGAAATTCGGTTTGCTGTGCAGGCGGTCACGCGATCGATTCCTGCTGGGGGAATAACGTTTTATTTTTCATTAGTCTTTTTTAAAAATTGTCTTTTTACTAGTCTTATATTAATTCGCTTTGTAAGTTTAAGCGGACTATCCGAACCATTTTTTATGGTTCTTTCTCGTGCCCAGTTCACGCGTTGACGACGACCGTGTATGTTCACACCCCTTACCTCCCCTACGCCCAGTTTTAAAACCAGGGGAGATAATTGTGTTTCAGTCTGTAAATGTCGCGTTTAAACATAATCACTACTTTTAGTTATGTCTCATATATAAGGGATTTATAGTCAAAAAGTAAACTGGCTTTGCACTTACTGTAAAATGCGTAGACTAAAAAGTAGAAAATTAGTGCATTTTTAATATAAGACTAGTTTTTAAAAAGTGTCTTTAATGTTGATTATTACACTCAATTTTGGGATACGGCAAACAGTTATTTCTGCGTATTCGTTTTTTTTTCTTCATAATAATCTTTTTGGCTGGGAAGGCCGATCCGTAGTACAGACACAGTATGAGAACTATTTTGTTACAAGTTACAGTCTTATATTAGCTGCTAGCAATCATTTTATTTAAAGGGATGCTGGCTGAATAGGGCCCCAGTTTAAATTGCAGCCAGGGGCCCCGTGCAGTCTTAATCCGCCGCTGTATATATATATAATAAGATAATCTAAAAATTCATTAATTTAATCAAGGTAAATTCGATCGATCTGAAATTTTGAAACAATGCATTGTTGGGTGACAAAAGTCTATGTGCAAAATTTCAGCTCGATAGTATAACGGGAAGTGTGTCATTTTTAATAAACCACGTTTTATTTAACTCGCTTTCGTTCCTGTGGATTTGTTTGCCTGTCCACAATTTTCCAAATCTGCCAACGTAAAATTAAACCACTTTTGATAGTCCTAGAGCTCTCAATGTTTTACCACAGATAGATCTTGGATGACAATGCATTGTATCAAAATTTCAGATCGATCGAATGTACCGTTATTATATTATTGAACTTTTTAGTTTATCTATATATAAGCATCTGTACCGTCTTCAGTTGTTGACATCCATGAGTTCACCCCGTGACCACATCACAATGTTTTTAAAACGTTGGGCGGGCGCTTATGAGGTGTTTGGTATAAAAAAATAGAGGTCAAAAACTATTTTAAAAACCACGTTTTTGTAAGTGGACTAAAAAGAATAAAATAAATAGAGGTTTAAAAAGATTTTTAAAAACCACCTTTTTATAAGTGTACTAAAATGAAAAAATAATTTTAAACTAATAAGTTCAAGTACCTTCATAACATATGACTAAACACGTGGGGAGGGTGTTTGGTATATTTAAAGATTTATAATTAAGAAGGCAAAAACGATATATATAAGTGAGAGAATGAGTGAACTGCATATGTAAAACCTCATAAGGCTCCGAGAGATAACTTTATTTAAATTATATGAGAGTAATTGAACTTATTTGTTTTAAATTATTTTCTTCTTTTTAGTACACTTATAAAAACGTGTTTAAAAAAAAATTTTTTTACCTCTATTTATTCACTTTTGTTTTTCCGCTGGATCACGACAAGATGGGATTTAAAAAAAAAGTCAGCTTATTATTTCATCATCTGTGTTTTAGTACATCATAATCCTTTTAGTACATCATAATCCTTTTAGTGCATCATAATCCTTTTAGTACATCATAATCCTTTTAGTACATCATAATCCTTTTAGTACATCATAATCCTTTTAGTACATCATAATCCTTTTAGTACATCATAATCCTTTTAGTACATCATAATCCTTTTAGTACATCATAATCCTTTTAGTACATCATAATCCTTTTAGTACATCATAATCCTTTTAGTACATCATAATCCTTTTAGTACATCATAATCCTTTTAGTACATCATAATCCTTTTAGTACATCATAATCCTTTTAGTACATCATAATCCTTTTAGTACATCATAATCCTTTTATTACATCTTCTGCCCTTAATTAAACTCTCTTATTTATTTCATCGGCCCTTTCTTGCTTCATTTTCCATTTCTTAAACAACCGTCCCATTCTAATATCGCCTTTCCTCTCTTATATCACCAGCCCTCTCTAACATCACCAGCACTCTCTAACATCACCAGCCATCTCTAAAATCACCAGCCCTCTCTAACATCACCAGCCCTTTATTACACCACGGCCCTTTATTACACCATATGCCCTTTATTACACCATCTGCCCTTTATTACACCATCTGCCATTTATTACACCATCTGCCCTTTATTACACCATCTGCCCTTTATTACACCATCTTCCCCTTATTACACCATCTGCCCTTTATTACACCATCTGCCCTTTATTACACCATCAGCCCTTTATTACACCATCTGCCCTTTATTACACCATCAGCTCTTTATTATACCACCTGCCCTTTATTACACCATCTGCCCTTTATTATACCACCCGCCCTTTATTATACCACCTGCCCTTTATTACACTATCTGTCCTTTATTACACCATCCGCCCTTTATTACACCATCGCACCCCACAAATATATAAAGCGACGATTTAATTATAAAATAAAAGAGGCTCATTAAAATTAGACCCTAATAATATCGAGAAAATTTATTTGAAACAGTTTTAAATTGAAATCAAAATTTTGAAAGTCAACTTTAGTCAATCTTATTATAAGTAAATATCTGTAAACTTGTTCAGACTTCAGAAGTAGAGTGAAGTGTTTCACTTAAACATGTAAACCCGACAGTCCAATCTGCGTTGTACTAAACTCAGCCAAGTATAAAATACATTATCTCTCTTCAATTTCTAATGTCAAGTTTGGGTATTTAAACATAGAGCGCCATTAATGATAATCCTATATTACAGCTCTTCCTAAATTTTCGAATCGTAAATGAAAATTCGATGTCATGATTAACCAATTTTTAAAGAAGATACTTATCCATTCCACCAAACAGAGATTCGGGAAAAAATACTCTAATATTTACGTACATCTATAAACAACAAATTTACGGTACTTACGGGATATTGGGTTAATTTAAAACATGTCCAATAAGATGAACGAAACAATTAGAAGTCTTTCCACGTGACCATGTAGAACATGTAAAACCAAACAGTTGTAAAAACGAGATGAACGTGGCAATGACTCCATTCAACTCAACAAGTTTTTATACCGACTTGTTTCCCGACCCGCCTATTTATGTACAGGAGGATACTAACGGGGTCAGCAGGCGATGCCAGGGAGTGAGCCGCACGCGCGCGACGTGACGCCAGGAGAAGGTGAGCAGACGTGAGGAAAAGATTGTTGATTCAAAGCGTCACACTTGGACTGGTGTCAACATTGGCACGTGTGACAGCTGGTCAGACTTGAACTGGTGACAAAAGGTCAGACTTGAACTGGTGACCACAGGTCAGACTTGAACTGGTGACCACAGGTCAGACTTGAACTGGTGACCACAGGTCAGACTTGACCTGGTGACCACAGGTCAGACTTGAACTGGTGACCACAGGTCAGACTTGAACTGGTGACCACAGGTCAGACTTGAACTGGTGACCACTGGTCAGACTTGAACTGGTGACCACTGGTCAGACTTGAACTGGTGACCACAGGTCAGACTTGAACTGGTGACCACAGGTCAGACTTGAACTGGTGACCACAGGTCAGACTTGACCTGGTGACCACAGGTCAGACTTGAACTGGTGACCACAGGTCAGACTTGAACTGGTGACCACTGGTCAGACTTGAACTGGTAACCACAGGTCAGACTTGAACTGGGTACCACAGGTCAGACTTGAACTAGTTACCAAAGGTCAGACTTAAACTAGGGGTCTACCGATATGCCTTTTTGCCGATATTGCCGATACCGATATTTTTTTTGCCGATATGAGTGCCGATATGAGTATTTGTTAGGACAAAAATCAGCGGTCATATTTGATGACGTCATTCTTAAATTTATCACTCGTAATTATTTATCTTTTATATTAGGGGACTACCGACATGCATTTTTGCCGATATTACCGATATTTTTTGCCGATATGAGTGCCGATAGGGTATTTGTTAGGACAAAAATCAGCGGTCATATTTGATGACATCATTCTTAAATTTATCACTCCTAATTATTTATCTTTTATATTAGGGGACTACCGATATGGATTTTCGCCGATATTAGTAATATTACCGATATTTTTTTTCCGATATGAATATTTGTTAGGACAAAAACCAGCGGTCTTATTTGATGACATCATTCTAAAATTTATCACTCCTAATTATTTATATTTTATATTAGGGGTCTACCGATAAGCATTTTTGCCGATATTACCGATATTTTTTTTCCGATATGAGTGCTGATATGAGTATTTGTTAGGACAAAAATAACAGCGGTCATATTTGATGACGTCATTCTTAAATTTATCACTCGTAATTATTTATAGCTTATAATTAAGGGGTCTACCCATATCCAGTTTTGACGAAATTACCGTTTTTTTTTCTCCCGAAACGAAGTTTCCGATGTGTTTACAAGTTCCAGATCATGACCTAAATGGGACTCATAACAAAACGAACCGTCCTTTATAAAAATGTACAATCATATTAGGTACTCGTTTTGAAACTTCAACCTTGACTCATAATTATTAATTCTAACCAATAGTTTAAATGGCTTTTGCACACGGCCACCTTTTATGAATGAAACAATGAGAACAAAGTACAATAGCAATAGAGTGAAAATGAGGCTGAAGGTTGAATGGTTGCCAATGACAACAATGACGGTACATTTTGTTATTCCATACGAAACGAAATGTTTTAGACATCTGCGATTCTGCGTGCATCTTTGCTATTAGAGCAATTACGTGAACATAATGTTTACATGTTATACATTTATTAGAGCAATTACGGTATACTTGGCATCGGCACTATTTACACAGTATTTCTGAGTATACCTAAAATTGGCCGATACCTAAACAATATCAAAGCACATGGCACACTGTATCGTGGCTGCACATATTAATACTAGGACTCTTTTGACTATTTCAATACCGGTATCGGGGTCGACATATTAATTTGTCGAGATATTGTAAACCTAAATAATAGTTTTTTTGTTTCGGTTTTTTTTGGGGTCAAAATGTCACTTATTATGAAATATCGGTGACGTCAATATCGGGACCTTTACATGCTACCGATACCGATATTGCCGATATCCAGATATCGGTACCGATATATCGGCCAGCCGATATATCGGTAGACCCCTAACTTAAACTGGTGACCACATGTTAGACTTGAAACCTGGTAACCGCAGGTCAGATTTGAAAACTCGTGACCACAGGTCAGAAAATGGGGACCTCTGAGAATACGATGGATCGGTTTGTTGGTCTGTAGACTAGCATATTGTACTAGTATGCTGGAGTAGAATGGTGGAGTAGAATGGTGGAGTAGAATGGTGGAGTAGAATGGTGGAGTAGAATGGTGGAGTAGAATGGTGGAGTAGAATGGTGGAGTAGAATGGTGGAGTAGAATGGTTGATTTGGATGGTGGAGTAGAATGGTGGAGTAGTATGGTTGATTTGGATGGTGGAGTAGAATGGTGGAGTAGAATGGTGGAGTAGAATGGTGGAGTAGAATGGTGGAGTAGAATGGTTGATTTGGATGGTGGAGTAGAATGGTGGAGTAGAATGGTGGAGTAGAATGGTGGAGTAGAAAGGTTGAGTAGATTGGTGGAGTAGAACGGTGGAGTATCATGGTGGAGTAGAACGGTGGAGTATCATGGTGGAGTAGAACGGTGGAGTAGAATGGTGGAGTAGAATGGTGGAGTAAAATGATGGAGTAGAATGGTGGAGTAGATTGGTGGAGTAGAATGGTGGAGTAGAATGGTGGAGTATCATGGTGGAGTAGAACGGTGGAGGAGAATGGTGGAGTAGAATGGTGGAGTAGAATGGTGGAGTATCATGGTGGAGTAGAACGGTGGAGTAGAACGGTGGAGTATCATGGTGGAGTAGAACGGTGGAGTAGAATGGTGGAGTAGAACGGTGGAGTAGAACGGTGGAGTAGAATGGTGGAGTAGAATGGTGGAGTAGAATGGTGGAGTAGAAAGGTTGAGTAGATTGGTGGAGTAGAATGGTGGAGTAGAATGGTGGAGTAGAATGGTGGAGTAGAAAGGTTGAGTAGATTGGTGGAGTAGAATGGTGGAGTAGAACGGTGGAGTAGAATGGTGGAGTAGAACGGTGGAGTAGAACGGTGGAGTAGAATGGTGGAGTAGAATGGTGGAGTAGAATGGTGGAGTAGGATGGTTGATTTGGATGGTGGAGTAGAATGGTGGAGTAGAACGGTGGAGTAGAATGGTGGAGTAGAACGGTGGAGTAGAACGGTGGAGTAGAATGGTGGAGTAGAATGGTGGAGTAGAATGGTGGAGTAGAATGGTTGATTTGGATGGTGGAGTAGAATGGTGGAGTAGAATGGTTGATTTGGATGGTGGAGTAGAATGGTGGAGTAGAATGGTGGAGTAGAATGGTGGAGTAGAATGGTGGAGTAGAATGGTGGAGTAGAATGAAGGAGTAGAATGGTGGAGTAGAATGGTTGATTTGGATGGTGGAGTAGAATGGTGGAGTAGAATGGTGGAGTAGAATGGTGGAGTAGAAAGGTTGAGTAGATTGGTGGAGTAGAACGGTGGAGTATCATGGTGGAGTAGAACGGTGGAGTATCATGGTGGAGTAGAACGGTGGAGTAGAATGGTGGAGTAGAATGGTGGAGTAAAATGATGGAGTAGAATGGTGGAGTAGATTGGTGGAGTAGAATGGTGGAGTAGAATGGTGGAGTATCATGGTGGAGTAGAACGGTGGAGTAGAATGGTGGAGTAGAATGGTGGAGTAGAATGGTGGAGTAGAATGGTGGAGTATCATGGTGGAGTAGAACGGTGGAGTATCATGGTGGAGTAGAACGGTGGAGTAGAACGGTGGAGTATCATGGTGGAGTAGAACGGTGGAGTAGAACGGTGGAGTAGAATGGTGGAGTAGAATGGTGGAGTAGAATGGTGGAGTAGAAAGGTTGAGTAGATTGGTGGAGTAGAATGGTGGAGTAGAATGGTGGAGTAGAATGGTGGAGTAGAAAGGTTGAGTAGATTGGTGGAGTAGAATGGTGGAGTAGAATGGTGGAGTAGAATGGTGGAGTAGATTGGTGGAGTAGAATGGTGGAGTAGAATGGTGGAGTAGATTGGTGGAGTAGAATGGTGGAGTAGAATGGTGGAGTAGAACGGTGGAGTAGAATGGTGGAGTAGATTGGTGGAGTAGAATGGTGGAGTCGAATGGTGGAGTAGATTGGTGGAGTAGAATGGTGGAGTAGAATGGTGGAGTAGATTGGTGGAGTAGAATGGTGGAGTAGAATGGTGGAGTAGATTGGTGGAGTAGAATGGTGGAGTAGAATGGTGGAGTAGATTGGTGGAGTAGAATGGTGGAGTAGAATGGTGGAGTAGATTGGTGGAGTAGATTGGTGGAGTAGAACGGTGGAGTAGAACGGTGGAGTAGAATGGTGGAGTAGAACGGTGGAGTAGAATGGTGGAGTAGCATTGTGGAGTAGAATGGTGGAGTAGATTGGTGGAGTAGAACGGTGGAGTAGAACGGTGGAGTAGAACGGTGGAGTAGAACGGTGGAGTAGAACGGTGGAGTAGAACGGTGGAGTAGAACGGTGGAGTAGAACGGTGGAGTAGAACGGTGGAGTAGACGGTGGAGTAGACGGTGGAGTAGAACGGTGGAGTAGAATGGTGGAGTAGAAAGTTGGAGTAGAATGGTGGAGTAGAAAGGTTGAGTAGATTGGTGGAGTAGAATGGTGGAGTAGAAAGTGGAGTATCGTGGTGAAGTAGAACGGTGGAGTAGACGGTGGAGTAGACGGTGGAGTAGACGGTGGAGTAGACGGTGGAGTAGAACGGTGGAGTAGAATGGTGGAGTAGAATGGTGGAGTAGAATGGTGGAGTAGAATGGTGGAGTAGAATGGTGGAGTAGAATGGTGGAGTAGAATGGTGGAGTAGAATGGTGGAGTAGAATGGTGGAGTAGAATGGTGGAGTAGAATGGTGGAGTAGAATGGTGGAGTAGAATGGTGGAGTAGAATGGTGGAGTAGAATGGTGGAGTAGAATGGTGGAGTAGAATGGTGGAGTAGAATGGTGGAGTAGAATGGTGGAGTAGAATGGTGGAGTAGAATGGTGGAGTAGAATGGTGGAGTAGAATGGTGGAGTAGAATGGTGGAGTAGAATGGTGGAGTAGAATGGTGGAGTAGAATGGTGGAGTAGAATGGTGGAGTAGAATGGTGGAGTAGAATGGTGGAGTAGAATGGTGGAGTAGAATGGTGGAGTAGAATGGTGGAGTAGAATGGTGGAGTAGAATGGTGGAGTAGAATGGTGGAGTAGAATGGTTGATTTGGATGGTGGAGTAGAATGGTGGAGTAGAATGGTGGAGTAGAATGGTGGAGTAGAAAGGTTGAGTAGATTGGTGGAGTAGAACGGTGGAGTATCATGGTGGAGTAGAACGGTGGAGTATCATGGTGGAGTAGAACGGTGGAGTAGAATGGTGGAGTAGAATGGTGGAGTAAAATGATGGAGTAGAATGGTGGAGTAGATTGGTGGAGTAGAATGGTGGAGTAGAATGGTGGAGTATCATGGTGGAGTAGAACGGTGGAGTAGAATGGTGGAGTAGAATGGTGGAGTAGAATGGTGGAGTAGAATGGTGGAGTATCATGGTGGAGTAGAACGGTGGAGTATCATGGTGGAGTAGAACGGTGGAGTAGAACGGTGGAGTATCATGGTGGAGTAGAACGGTGGAGTAGAACGGTGGAGTAGAATGGTGGAGTAGAATGGTGGAATTGAATGGTGGAGTAGAAAGGTTGAGTAGATTGGTGGAGTAGAATGGTGGAGTAGAATGGTGGAGTAGAATGGTGGAGTAGAAAGGTTGAGTAGATTGGTGGAGTAGAATGGTGGAGTAGAATGGTGGAGTAGAATGGTGGAGTAGATTGGTGGAGTAGAATGGTGGAGTAGAATGGTGGAGTAGAATGGTGGAGTAGATTGGTGGAGTAGAATGGTGGAGTAGAATGGTGGAGTAGAACGGTGGAGTAGAATGGTGGAGTAGATTGGTGGAGTAGAATGGTGGAGTCGAATGGTGGAGTAGATTGGTGGAGTAGAATGGTGGAGTAGAATGGTGGAGTAGATTGGTGGAGTAGAATGGTGGAGTAGAATGGTGGAGTAGATTGGTGGAGTAGAATGGTGGAGTAGAATGGTGGAGTAGATTGGTGGAGTAGAATGGTGGAGTAGAATGGTGGAGTAGATTGGTGGAGTAGATTGGTGGAGTAGAACGGTGGAGTAGAACGGTGGAGTAGAATGGTGGAGTAGAACGGTGGAGTAGAATGGTGGAGTAGCATTGTGGAGTAGAATGGTGGAGTAGATTGGTGGAGTAGAACGGTGGAGTAGAACGGTGGAGTAGAACGGTGGAGTAGAACGGTGGAGTAGAACGGTGGAGTAGAACGGTGGAGTAGAACGGTGGAGTAGAACGGTGGAGTAGAACGGTGGAGTAGACGGTGGAGTAGACGGTGGAGTAGAACGGTGGAGTAGAATGGTGGAGTAGAAAGTTGGAGTAGAATGGTGGAGTAGAAAGGTTGAGTAGATTGGTGGAGTAGAATGGTGGAGTAGAAAGTGGAGTATCGTGGTGAAGTAGAACGGTGGAGTAGACGGTGGAGTAGACGGTGGAGTAGACGGTGGAGTAGACGGTGGAGTAGAACGGTGGAGTAGAATGGTGGAGTAGAATGGTGGAGTAGAATGGTGGAGTAGAATGGTGGAGTAGAATGGTGGAGTAGAATGGTGGAGTAGAATGGTGGAGTAGAATGGTGGAGTAGAATGGTGGAGTAGAATGGTGGAGTAGAATGGTGGAGTAGAATGGTGGAGTAGAATGGTGGAGTAGAATGGTGGAGTAGAATGGTGGAGTAGAATGGTGGAGTAGAATGGTGGAGTAGAATGGTGGAGTAGAATGGTGGAGTAGAATGGTGGAGTAGAATGGTGGAGTAGAATGGTGGAGTAGAATGGTGGAGTAGAATGGTGGAGTAGAATGGTGGAGTAGATTGGTGGAGTAGAATGGTGGAGTAGAATGGTGGAGTAGAACGGTGGAGTAGAATGGTGGAGTAGATTGGTGGAGTAGAATGGTGGAGTCGAATGGTGGAGTAGATTGGTGGAGTAGAATGGTGGAGTAGAATGGTGGAGTAGATTGGTGGAGTAGAATGGTGGAGTAGAATGGTGGAGTAGATTGGTGGAGTAGAATGGTGGAGTAGAATGGTGGAGTAGATTGGTGGAGTAGAATGGTGGAGTAGAATGGTGGAGTAGAACGGTGGAGTAGAATGGTGGAGTAGATGGTGGAGTAGAATGGTGGAGTCGAATGGTGGAGTAGATGGTGGAGTAGAATGGTGGAGTAGAATGGTGGAGTAGATTGGTGGAGTAGAATGGTGGAGTAGAATGGTGGAGTAGATTGGTGGAGTAGAATGGTGGAGTAGAATGGTGGAGTAGATTGGTGGAGTAGAATGGTGGAGTAGAATGGTGGAGTAGATTGGTGGAGTAGATTGGTGGAGTAGAACGGTGGAGTAGAACGGTGGAGTAGAATGGTGGAGTAGAACGGTGGAGTAGAATGGTGGAGTAGCATTGTGGAGTAGAATGGTGGAGTAGATTGGTGGAGTAGAACGGTGGAGTAGAACGGTGGAGTAGAACGGTGGAGTAGAACGGTGGAGTAGAACGGTGGAGTAGAACGGTGGAGTAGAACGGTGGAGTAGAACGGTGGAGTAGAACGGTGGAGTAGACGGTGGAGTAGACGGTGGAGTAGAACGGTGGAGTAGAATGGTGGAGTAGAAAGTTGGAGTAGAATGGTGGAGTAGAAAGGTTGAGTAGATTGGTGGAGTAGAATGGTGGAGTAGAAAGTGGAGTATCGTGGTGAAGTAGAACGGTGGAGTAGACGGTGGAGTAGACGGTGGAGTAGACGGTGGAGTAGACGGTGGAGTAGAACGGTGGAGTAGAATGGTGGAGTAGAATGGTGGAGTAGAATGGTGGAGTAGAATGGTGGAGTAGAATGGTGGAGTAGAATGGTGGAGTAGAATGGTGGAGTAGAATGGTGGAGTAGAATGGTGGAGTAGAATGGTGGAGTAGAATGGTGGAGTAGAATGGTGGAGTAGAATGGTGGAGTAGAATGGTGGAGTAGAATGGTGGAGTAGAATGGTGGAGTAGAATGGTGGAGTAGAATGGTGGAGTAGAATGGTGGAGTAGAATGGTGGAGTAGAATGGTGGAGTAGAATGGTGGAGTAGAATGGTGGAGTAGAATGGTGGAGTAGAATGGTGGAGTAGAATGGTGGAGTAGAATGGTGGAGTAGAATGGTGGAGTAGAATGGTGGAGTAGAATGGTGGAGTAGAATGGTGGAGTAGAATGGTGGAGTAGAATGGTGGAGTAGAATGGTGGAGTAGAATGGTGGAGTAGAATGGTGGAGTAGAATGGTTGATTTGGATGGTGGAGTAGAATGGTGGAGTAGAATGGTGGAGTAGAATGGTGGAGTAGAAAGGTTGAGTAGATTGGTGGAGTAGAACGGTGGAGTATCATGGTGGAGTAGAACGGTGGAGTATCATGGTGGAGTAGAACGGTGGAGTAGAATGGTGGAGTAGAATGGTGGAGTAAAATGATGGAGTAGAATGGTGGAGTAGATTGGTGGAGTAGAATGGTGGAGTAGAATGGTGGAGTATCATGGTGGAGTAGAACGGTGGAGTAGAATGGTGGAGTAGAATGGTGGAGTAGAATGGTGGAGTAGAATGGTGGAGTATCATGGTGGAGTAGAACGGTGGAGTATCATGGTGGAGTAGAACGGTGGAGTAGAACGGTGGAGTATCATGGTGGAGTAGAACGGTGGAGTAGAACGGTGGAGTAGAATGGTGGAGTAGAATGGTGGAATTGAATGGTGGAGTAGAAAGGTTGAGTAGATTGGTGGAGTAGAATGGTGGAGTAGAATGGTGGAGTAGAATGGTGGAGTAGAAAGGTTGAGTAGATTGGTGGAGTAGAATGGTGGAGTAGAATGGTGGAGTAGAATGGTGGAGTAGATTGGTGGAGTAGAATGGTGGAGTAGAATGGTGGAGTAGAATGGTGGAGTAGATTGGTGGAGTAGAATGGTGGAGTAGAATGGTGGAGTAGAACGGTGGAGTAGAATGGTGGAGTAGATTGGTGGAGTAGAATGGTGGAGTCGAATGGTGGAGTAGATTGGTGGAGTAGAATGGTGGAGTAGAATGGTGGAGTAGATTGGTGGAGTAGAATGGTGGAGTAGAATGGTGGAGTAGATTGGTGGAGTAGAATGGTGGAGTAGAATGGTGGAGTAGATTGGTGGAGTAGAATGGTGGAGTAGAATGGTGGAGTAGATTGGTGGAGTAGATTGGTGGAGTAGAACGGTGGAGTAGAACGGTGGAGTAGAATGGTGGAGTAGAACGGTGGAGTAGAATGGTGGAGTAGCATTGTGGAGTAGAATGGTGGAGTAGATTGGTGGAGTAGAACGGTGGAGTAGAACGGTGGAGTAGAACGGTGGAGTAGAACGGTGGAGTAGAACGGTGGAGTAGAACGGTGGAGTAGAACGGTGGAGTAGAACGGTGGAGTAGAACGGTGGAGTAGACGGTGGAGTAGACGGTGGAGTAGAACGGTGGAGTAGAATGGTGGAGTAGAAAGTTGGAGTAGAATGGTGGAGTAGAAAGGTTGAGTAGATTGGTGGAGTAGAATGGTGGAGTAGAAAGTGGAGTATCGTGGTGAAGTAGAACGGTGGAGTAGACGGTGGAGTAGACGGTGGAGTAGACGGTGGAGTAGACGGTGGAGTAGACGGTGGAGTAGAACGGTGGAGTAGAATGGTGGAGTAGAATGGTGGAGTAGAATGGTGGAGTAGAATGGTGGAGTAGAATGGTGGAGTAGAATGGTGGAGTAGAATGGTGGAGTAGAATGGTGGAGTAGAATGGTGGAGTAGAATGGTGGAGTAGAATGGTGGAGTAGAATGGTGGAGTAGAATGGTGGAGTAGAATGGTGGAGTAGAATGGTGGAGTAGAATGGTGGAGTAGAATGGTGGAGTAGAATGGTGGAGTAGAATGGTGGAGTAGAATGGTGGAGTAGAATGGTGGAGTAGAATGGTGGAGTAGAATGGTGGAGTAGAATGGTGGAGTAGAATGGTGGAGTAGAATGGTGGAGTAGAATGGTGGAGTAGAATGGTGGAGTAGAATGGTGGAGTAGAATGGTGGAGTAGAATGGTGGAGTAGAATGGTGGAGTAGAATGGTGGAGTAGAATGGTGGAGTAGAATGGTGGAGTAGAATGGTGGAGTAGACGGTGGAGTAGAATGGTGGAGTAGAATGGTGGAGTAGAATGGTGGAGTAGAATGGTGGAGTAGAATGGTGGAGTAGAATGGTGGAGTAGAATGGTGGAGTAGAATGGTGGAGTAGAATGGTGGAGTAGACGGTGGAGTAGACGGTGGAGTAGACGGTGGAGTAGAATGGTGGAGTAGAATGGTGGAGTAGAATGGTGGAGTAGACGGTGGAGTAGACGGTGGAGTAGACGGTGGAGTAGAATGGTGGAGTAGAATGGTGGAGTAGACGGTGGAGTAGACGGTGGAGTAGACGGTGGAGTAGACGGTGGAGTAGAACGGTGGAGTATCATGGTGGAGTAGAATGGTGGAGTATCATGGTGGAGTATCATGGTGGAGTAGAATGGTGGAGTAGAATGGTGGAGTAGAATGGTGGAGTAGAATGGTGGAGTAGAATGGAGGAGTAGAATGGTGGAGTAGAATGGTGGAGTAGAATGGTGGAGTAGAATGGTGGAGTAGAATGGTGGAGTAGAATGGTGGAGTAGAATGGTGGAGTAGAATGGTGGAGTAAAATGATGGAGTAGAATGGTGGAGTAGAATGGTGGAGTAGACGGTGGAGTAGAATGGTGGAGTAGACGGTGGAGTAGAATGGTGGAGTAGAATGGTGGAGTAGAATGGTGGAGTAGAATGGTGGAGTAGACGGTGGAGTAGACGGTGGAGTAGACGGTGGAGTAGAATGGTGGAGTAGACGGTGGAGTAGAATGGTGGAGTAGAATGGTGGAGTAGACGGTGGAGTAGAATGGTGGAGTAGAATGGTGGAGTAGAATGGTGGAGTAGAATGGTCGAGTAGAATGGTGGAGTAGAATGGTGGAGTAGAATGGTGGAGTAGAATGGTGGAGTAGAATGGTGGAGTAGACGGTGGAGTAGAATGGTGGAGTAGAATGTTGGAGTAGAATGGTGGAGTAGAATGGTGGAGTAGACGGTGGAGTAGACGGTGGAGTAGAATGGTGGAGTAGACGGTGGAGTAGAATGGTGGAGTAGAATGGTGGAGTAGAATGGTGGAGTAGAATGGTGGAGTAGAATGGTGGAGTAGGACGGTGGAGTAGAATGGTGGAGTAGACGGTGGAGTAGAATGGTGGAGTAGAATGGTGGAGTAGACGGTGGAGTAGAATGGTGGAGTAGAATGGTGGAGTAGAATGGTGGAGTAGAATGGTGGAGTAGAATGGTGGAGTAGAATGGTGGAGTAGAATGGTGGAGTAGAATGGTGGAGTAGAATGGTGGAGTAGAATGGTGGAGTAGAATGGTGGAGTAGAATGGTGGAGTAGAATGGTGGAGTAGAATGGTGGAGTAGAATGGTGGAGTAGAATGGTGGAGTAGACGGTGGAGTAGAATGGTGGAGTAGAATGGTGGAGTAGACGGTGGAGTAGAATGGTGGAGTAGACGGTGGAGTAGAATGGTGGAGTAGACGGTGGAGTAGAATGGTGGAGTAGACGGTGGAGTAGAAAGTGGAGTTGAATGTACAGTTAACACTGATAAATAAAGTCATCAACAGCAAAAATAAACCTATTTATTGATTCTAATATTTGCTTTACAAATATCTCACAAACATGTCGGAAAAAAACCCAAATATTTCATCAATTTTTTTATAAGGAAAGAGACATAAAAAATCTAATCTCACATGTTTGAAATGTGTTTGGTTTTATGTTGTTCATCATTCAGCAAGGGACGACATGAAAGATGGCTTGTATGCAACATGGGAGGATATGACCGATTACTCGTCATACAACATGGGACAATATGACAGATGGCTCGTGATACAACGTGGGACAATATGACAGATTACTCGTCATACAACATTAGATGATATGACAGATGGCTCGTCATACAACATGGGACGATATGACAGATGGCTGGTGATACAACATGGGGTGATATGACAGATGACTCGTCATACAACATGGGACGATATGACAGATGACTCGTCATACAACGTGGGACGATATGACAGATAGCTCGTCATAAAACATGGGATGATATGACAGATGGCTCGTGATACAACATGGGACGATATGACAGATGATTCGTCATACAACATGGGACGATATGACAGATGACTCGTCATACAACATGGGACGATATGACAGATGATTCGTCATACAACATGGGACGATATGACAGATGATTCGTCATACAACATGGGACGATATGAAAGATGACTCGTCATACCACATGGGGTCGATATGACAGATGATTCGTCATACAACATGGGGCGATATGATAGATAGCTCGTGATACAACATGGGACGATATGACAGATGACTCGTCATACAACATGGGACGATATGACAGATGGCTCGTGATACAACATGGGAATAGGGAATGTTTAAGTTTGCAATGGCAATTTTTGGAAATATGTCTTTTGTTATAAAACATAAATTAATAAACAGCAAGTGACATTTAAAGTGATTAGTAGGGCTCAAAGAGATTTCCTTATTAAACTGAATCTATCAATCTGAAACAAATACGATTTATCTTGACAAACAGAATCACTCCCTTAACACATATATGAATGACATTGACAAAACAGACTCACTGCCTTAAAACATATATGAAAGACCTTGACACAAGACTGACTACCTTGACGCAAGACTGACTAACTTGACACAAGACTGACTACCTTGAGACAAGACTGACTACCTTGACACAAGACTGACTACCTTGATACAAGACTGGCTACCTTGACACAAGACTGACTACCTTGACACAAGACTGACTACCTTGATACAAGACTGACTACCTTGACGCAAGACTGACTACCTTGATACAAGACTGACTACCTTGAGACAAGACTGACTACCTTGACACAAGACTGACTACCTTGACGCAAGACTGACTACCTTGAGACAAGACTGACTACCTTGAGACAAGACTGACTACCTTGATACAAGACTGACTACCTTGAGACAAGACTGACTGCCTTGACACAAGACTGACTACCTTGGCACAAGACTGACTACCTTGAGACTTCTTCTTCTTCGTTCTCAATTTGAGTATTGCGTGCCGACGAGTTATGCGCTAATTGGCCCATGGTCTCCGACTTCAGCCTGCTGTTTTTTCTGGATGTGCTTCCATAGCCTTTGGTCAGCCAAGACCATCTGCAAGGCAGCAGTTGATTTTGGCAAGTGATGCAGCGTTCACATGCCACGGCTATAAGGGTTCCACGCATTACCCAGCCGCCTTTTATTTTCCCTAACAATACCTTGAGACAAGACTGATTACCTTGATACAAGACTGACTACCTTGACACAAGACTGACTACCTTGACACAAGACTGACTACCTTGACACAAGACTGACTACCTTGACACAAAACTGACTACCTTGGCACAAGAGTGACTACCTTGACACAAGAGTGACTACCTTGACACAAGAGTGACTACCTTGAGACAAGACTGATTACCTTGATACAAGACTGACTACCTTGACACAAGACTGACTACCTTGACACAAGACTGACTACCTTGACACAAGACTGACTACCTTGACACAAGACTGACTACCTTGGCACAAGAGTGACTACCTTGACACAAGAGTGACTACCTTGACACAAGAGTGACTACCTTGAGACAAGACTGATTACCTTGAGACAAGACTGACTACCTTGACACAAGACTGACTACCTTGACACAAGACTGACTACCTTGACACAATCTGACTACCTTGACACAAGACTGACTACCTTGACACAATCTGACTACCTTGACACAATACTGACTACCTTGACACAATCTGACTACCTTGACACAAGACTGACTACCTTGACACAAGACTGACTACCATGACACAATCTGACTACCTTGACATGAATCCACATCCTCCGCTGCTCTAATTGTCTGTCATAAAGAGGTTTACTTTGATACGATTCACGCATTTAAGTTTGTCTGGCGATCTGATGTTGTCAACACTTGCTTGTGACAATGTCACAAGGTCTCACATATCAAGACTGTATACTGTATACTATCAACTCCTGTCAGTGACTTTGTCACAAGGTCTGACATTTGAAGACCAGCCGAGAACATCGCCTTCAATGGACGAATGTAACATGTTACCTCAGGATAGAAATGGGATTTAACCAAATGCGGGTATAACCGGCTAAATATAAGCCAATGGAAGTCGTACAAACAACATCATCTCAGTAATTTATCAACATAATAACAGATTAAACATTTTTTTCTTTTTAATTTCTCTTAGCCACGTATTTGGAGCAATGAAGAAAATATATTGAAACGCCCATCTTTGAGCATATTTGATTGTTAAACTTTGTAATAGCCTATTCAAATCTTTAACAAGAATAACTTTTCTATGTCAATTTTCATATTCATTTAATATAATACAGACGCTCCTTCTATACGAAGATTATTTGTGCTACGTTTATCCGGCATCCGGGCAGAATAGCGACTGACAAAACAGCGACCGTCATAATAGCGACTGCATCATAACAGCGACTGTATCAAAATAGCGACTTTTCTCTTTTGTTTGAGATAATGTTTGAAAATTTTTTGAAAAACTTACTGTGCCTAGCCTACAATGGAGTTTATAAAATCAAGAAAAGTAAGACATGATAAGCCATGCAGGTTTTTTGTACAGAAGGGGCTGCTTTTTTAAGCTATAGACAGTTCGACTAAAATAATTTTTGATCCCCGGATGTTTTGACCCTTTTCGTTTTTACCTCGTAATTTTTTTTTCTAATTTAAAAAAATAAATAAAAATAATATAGCTAAATATTATTATCTATAAAAAATTAAAAATGGCATGAAATAGTTATTACACGCTTTTTTTTCAACGTTTAATTTAACACTAAAAAGTATACACACTGAAAACCAATCAACATTAAGGGCTAATTCATGATTGTGTTAAATGCACCACTCCTCTGAGGTAGCAAGTCCTTCCAAACCTATCCAACTCCACCCCCCACCCAAGGCAATGTGGTCAGATAGTCCTTTATAAAAGTAAAAGTACCTAGATTCTCTCAGCCCCAATCCCTTTATTTACCTTCTCCATAACACGGGGTCCATGGTCGTCACTTAGTCTAGCCTTCGTAACATGTCATTATGTATCCCCCGGACAGTTCGACCACAGGACGTTATGACAAGGGGGCTGTCAATATTGTTAAAAAAAGCTGCCCGGGTAACCATGATTCAAATTTTATTTTTACTGAGCAGTTGTTTGTATTTGAATGAATGCGTGTATATATAGCAGAAGTTAATTGTTTTAAATTTTATTTTTTAACACAATTTTTAATTTCAATACTTATATGAGGTATGTAATTCAAATTCACGGTTTGTTATTGTTTTTTTCCCACGTGAAAGTTTGAGTTGACGCGTTGAGGCGACCCATCGAAGCAGATAAGCACTTTTGTTTACATTTTACGTGCCACGCTGAGCTCGGTCAAGCGAATCGGTGACCAGACTTTTCCCCTCTCACCCTCCCCCCCCCCAGGGTTATGAAGCAAACTTGAGTTAAGACAGATTCAGTCTGTAAATGTTTGAAAATAATCAATACTGTTAGTTATGTCTCATATATAAGGGATTTATAGTCAAAAACTTTGTTTTTACGGGTTTGTTTTATTTAAATCCCTTATATTAACTTCGCGGCCGTCTCTGTCTGTCGTCATCTCATCATCTCATGGGCGGGCGGGCGGAAAAACTAAAGTCGAAAATGACCCACTTCCCGTGATCCGATCGAGCTGAAATTTGGCACACTGACCCGTCTGACCTAACAATGCATTGTATCAAAATTTCAGATCGATCGAACGTACCGTAATTAAATTAATGCATTTTTAGTTTATCCTTATATGAGGTATGTAATTCAAATTCACGGTTTGTTATTGTTTTTTTTCCCACGTGAAAGTTTGAGTTGACACATTGAGGCGACCCATCAAAGCGACGGTGTGCTTTTGTTTACATTTTACGTGTCACGCTGAGCTCGGTCACAGGGTTATGAAGCAAAGTTGAGTTAGACAGATTCAGTCTGTAAATGTTTGTCGCGTTTGAAAATAATCAATACTGTTAGTTATGTCTCATATATAAGGGATTTATAGTCAAAAACTTTGTTTTTACGGGTTTGTTTTATTACACATCTGTACAATTAATTACATGGTACCAGAAGTGTTCATAATTCGTTTAAAAAATGTCCCTTACAGTAATGGAGAGAGTGAATATTTCGCAAGTTTTATTGTTTGAAAAAACACTTTTTGTTTATACATTTATAAACGATAAAACATATTGATTAATTTATATTTATTTAGACAAAATACGACTGTAAGAAAATATTTTTCTTCAACAGGAAAAGAAAGTCATGGTCATCTGAATGTTTTAAAAGTGTTTATTTGCGTTCCAGCCATACATTCACCGTGTTGCAATCAAACCAATCACCGTGTGAGGAAGTCAAAACAACGCTTTTCATTGGCTCAAGTTTATTAGGGTTAGGGTTACAGAGTACGACTCAATCTCTCACACACAAACGTCGTCTCTCAATGAGTGTGGGGGGGGGGAGTGGGGATGAGGGGGCGGGGGAGGGATGGGACGGGGGAGGTGGAGGGTCGGGTGGCTCAATCTCTCACACACAAACGTTGTCTCAATGAAAGCGGGCGATGAGTGGGGGAGGGGGCGGGTCGGTATGAACATTGGGAGGTGTAATTTAAGCCGAAAGAGATAGTGGCTGAACTTTGGGGAAAAGATTTGGTCTGACGCATGAAAAATCGAGCGTCTCCTGGTTTGTCCTTAGTGACCTCTGAGTCATGAAGATGGAAGGGATGTCCAGAGTTGATATTGATGGAAGTGATGTCCAGAGTTGATATTGATGGAAGTGATGTCCAGAGTTGATATTGATGGAAGTGATGTCCAGAGTTGATATTGATGGAAGTGATGTCCAGAGTTGATATTGATGGAAGGGATGTCCAGAGTTGATATTGATGGAAGGGATGTCCAGAGTTGATATTGATGGAAGGAATGTCCAGAGTTGATATTGATGGAAGGAATGTCCAGAGTTGATATTGATGGAAGTGATGTCCAGAGTTGATATTGATGGAAGTGATGTCCAGAGTTGATATTGATGGAAGGGATGTCCAGAGTTGATATTGATGGAAGTGATGTCCAGAGTTGATATTGATGGAAGGAATGTCCAGAGTTGATATTGATGGAAGTGATGTCCAGAGTTGATATTGATGGAAGGAATGTCCAGAGTTGATATTGATGGAAGGGATGTTCAGAGTTGATATTGATGGAAGGAATGTCCAGAGTTGATATTGATGGAAGGAATGTCCAGAGTTGATATTGATGGAAGTGATGTCCAGAGTTGATATTGATAGAAGGGATGTCCAGAGTTGATATTGATGGAAGGGATGTCCAGAGTTGATATTGATGGAAGGGATGTCCAGAGTTGATATTGATAGAAGGAATGTCCAGAGTTGATATTGATGTAGGCCTTCGTGCACCATAGCAGTGCGTTTGATAGATATTTGTGTCTTAGACTTAGAGGTGTTCCTTTGTTATCACCACCGTAGTTGTATTAAAATGGTTACAATGGAACCTCTTATAACGAGCATAAGCTGCTCCAGAGTCTTACTCGTTAAACGAAAAACTTGTTAAACGAAACAATTTTTCCCATACAAATCAATGTAAAATACGATAATGAGTTCCATGCTGAAAAAATACTTATTTTTCAATTTTTTAAATAACATTTATTCAAATAAAATTACTTATAAATTTTTGAATAAAGAGTTTAACAACTTGGAATACATTTAGATTTGAAACAAAAAATGTAAATAAAAACATGAATTTATGACAAATAATTAAACCTTTTTAACTAGAAAACTGTCTAAAGATATTTGTTTTTGCCGACGCTTCAAAATTTGACGACAATGTGTCGTAACCGTTTCGTAGACATTCTTGACACTCCCTTTGAAGCATCCATCTCAATAAATTTGCTTTTTAAATCCCTTATATTAACTTCACCGGCGTCTCTCTCTCTCTCTCACTCTCTCTCTCTCTCTCTCTGTCTGTCTGTCTTGGGCTCGGCGGGCAGAAAAACAGAAGTAAAAAATGACCCACTTCCCATGATCCGATCAAACTGAAATTTGGCACACGGACCCGTCGAACCTAACAATGCATCGTATCAAAATTTCAGATCGATCGAACGTACCATAATTAAATTAATGCATTTTTAGTTTATCCTTATATGAGGTATGTAATTCAAAATTCACCGTTTGTTATTTTTTTTTAAATTCCAGTTCCACGTGAGTTTGAGTTGACGCCGACCGTCGTGTTGATGACGACCGTCGTGCCGACACCCCCTCACATCCCACCCCCATTTATTAAAGACAAGGGACATCACTCAGTGTCAGTCTGTAAATGTTTAAAAATAATCACTACTGTTAGTTATGTCTCATATATAAGGGATTTATAGTCAAAAACTTTGTTTCTACGGGTTTGTTTTATTTTAAATCCCTTATATTAACTTCACCGGCTCTCTCTCTCTCTCTCTCTCTCTCTCTCTCTCTCTCTCTCTCTCTCTCTCTCTCTCTGTCTGTCTGTCTTGGGCTCGGCGGGCGGAAAAACAGAAGTAAAAAATGACCCACTTCCCATGATCCGATCAAACTGAAATTTGGCACACGGACCCGTCGAACCTAACAATGCATCGTATCAAAATTTCAGATCGATTGAACGTACCGTAATTAAATTAATGCATTTTTAGTTTATCCTTATATGAGGTATGTAATTCAAAATTCACTGTTTGTTATTTTTTTTTAAATTCCAGTTCCACGTGAGTTTGAGTTGACGCCGACCGTCGTGTTGACGACGACCGTCGTGCCGACACCCCCTCACATCCCACCCCCATTTATTAAAGACAAGGGACATCACTCAGTGTCAGTCTGTAAATGTTTAAAAATAATCACAACTGTTAGTTATGTCTCATATATAAGGGATTTATAGTCAAAAACTTTGTTTTTACGGGTTTGTTTTATTTTAAATCCCTTATATTAACTTCACCGGCGTCTCTGTCTGTCATCATCTCTCTCATGGGCTCGGCGGGCGGAAAAACAAAAGTCGAAAATGACCCACTTCCCGTGATCCGATCGAACCGAAATTTGGCACACGGACCCGTCTAACCTAACAATGCATCGTATCAAAATTTCAGATCGATCGAACGTACCGTAATTAAATTAATACATTTTTAGTTTATCTATATAAACTATATGTAGAGGTCTCTATCGTTTACATTTTACGGGTCACTTGACTTCAGGCCAGCCACCGGTGTGAACACGTCTCGTGCTTAAACCAGGTAAAGCGGCGTGCTTTTGTTTACATTTGGCGTTTCACGGTGAACTTGGCCCAGCGATCGGTTACAAGACCTTTCCCCTCTCCCCCTCCCACCCCACCCTTTTTGGGTTAAAAGCAAAGGGGAGTAAAGACAGATTCAGTCTGTAGATATTTGTAAATACTTTAAGTTCTGTCTCATATATAAGGGATTTATAGTCAAAAACTTTGTTTTTACGGGTTTGTTTTATTAAATCCCTTATATTAACTTCACCGCCGTCTCTGTCTTGGGCTCGGCGGGCGGAAAAACAAAAGTCGAAAATGACCCACTTCCAGTGATCCGATCGAGCTGAAATTTGGCACACGTACCCGACTCACCTAACAATGCATCGTATCAAAATTTCAGATCGATCGATCGAACCGTAATTAAATTAATGCATTTTTAGTTTATCCTTATATGAGGTATGTAATTTAAATTCACTGTTTGTTATTGTTTTTTTCTCCCACTTCCACGTGAGTTTGAGTTGACGCCGACCGTCGTGTTGACGCCGACCATCGTGTCGACACCCCCTCACATCCCACCCCCATTTATTAAAGACAAGGGACATCACTCGGTGTCAGTCTGTAAATGTTTGAAAATAATCAATACTGTTAGTTATGTCTCATATATAAGGGATTTATAGTCAAAAACTTTGTTTTTACGGGTTTGTTTTATTAAATCCCTTATATTAACTTCACCGGCGTCTCTCTCTCTCTGTCTTGGGCGGGCGGAAAAACAGAAGTCAAAAATGACCCACTTCCCATAATCCGATCGAACTGAAATTTGGCACACGGACCCGTCGAACCTAACAATGCATCGTATCAAAATTTCAGATCGATCGAACGTACCGTAATTAAATTAATGCATTTTTAGTTTATCCTTATATGAGGTATGTAATTCAAATTCACGGTTAGTTTTGTTTTTTTGCCACGTGAAAGTTTGAGCTGACGCATTGAGGCGACCCAACGAAGCGACGGGTTGCTTTTGTTTACATTTTACGTGTCACGCTGAGCTCAGTCAAGCGAATCGGTGACCAGACTTTTCCCCTCTCCCCCTCCCACCCACCCCTCCCCCCTAGGGTTATGAAGCAAACTTGAGTTAAGACAGATTCAGTCTGTAAATGTTTGAAAATAATCAATACTGTTAGTTATGTCTCATATATAAGGGATTTATAGTCAAAAACTTTGTTTTTACGGGTTTGTTTTATTCTTGAGAATAGTGCAGATCGTTGATGTTGGTCGATTGTATGTGCGCGCTAGATTAGCCACGATCACACCTTGTTCTCGCGTTTCAATGATCTTACGTTTTAATGATCTTACGTTTTAATGATCTTATGTTTCAATGATCTTACGTTTTAATGATCTTATGTTTTAATGATCTTATGTTTCAATGATCTTACGTTTTAATGATCTTATGTTTCAATGATCTTACGTTTTAATGATCTTATGTTTTAATGATCTTACGTTTTAACGATCTTATGTTTTAATGATCTTACGTTTTAATGATCTTACGTTTTAATGATCTTATGTTTCAATGATCTTACGTTTTAATGATCTTATGTTTCAATGATCTTACATTTTAATCATCTTATGTTTTAATGATCTTACGTTTTAATGATCTTACGTTTTAATGATCTTACGTTTTAATGATCTTACGTTTTAATGATATTACGTTTAAATGATCTTACGTTTTAATGATCTTACGTTTCATTTCAATAGTTATTTTTTCTTCCTTATGGTTGTCTTCATGTGTTGTTGTTGTTTTCGAAGACATTTTAGCACAGGTTATTACATTTTGCACATTGGAAAAAACGAATACTGTATGAATTCAAAATTTGTAAAAACGGTTGATCACACACGAAAACAATACGCTAACAGACCGAGTGCTAAACACATACTAATAACTAATTCATTGGGGCGGAAGCGCCGGCTCACAAATGAATTTCCAGGAAAAAGGGACTTCCCCTTTCTGCTTAACTCGTTATGCGAAAAGTCTTATCTTATCTGTTTACAGACGCTCCTTCTATACAGAAGATTATTGAGTTAGGGATAATCAAGTCGCTCGTTAAGGGAGCAACTTTGTCATATTTTATTTTGCTTGTTATGCGAATAGCTCGTTATGAGAGGTGCTCGTTAAGCGAGGTCCCATTGTATATCTGTGGCTAAGTGTAGTCCCCTTGTTCACACAATAATTCTTAAGATAGAATACGTTCCCTTGCTTCTCGAAAACACATTCGGAGTTTGTAAACATTTTATCTACGTCTGTTTCTAGTCAGGTTAAAAAACAAACTTTATTGGAATACAAAGAACAAGTGGGGGAAGGGATAAAACAAAAACAAAAAGAGTTGACTTTTTTAGAAAGTATTTTAAATATATTTTCCAATTAGAATGATTTCATGATTTCCCCCTGAAACAATCAAGTCAAGTAAAAACTTAAAGCTGAAACAATCAAGTGAAAGTAAAAACTTAAAGATGAAACAATCAAGTGAAAAAAAAGACTTAAAGCTGTCGCGACCAAAAGCTCGTGTTATTATAAGAACCTCTTTTAGCTCAGAAATCTTGAACTCGCTCTGTGTTTATGTTAGCGCTTGACGCAGGTTGACCGCCATATTGCCTAGAGTATGACGTCATTTCATGTTATTTATGTTGGACTAAAAACAATTCTAGACCTAAAGCAATATTTAAATATTTAATTTATTGAACCGTCCTGTGATTCCTAATGGGTGCTCGGTGTATTCAAGTGGATTGTGAATGCCGACTTGAGGTAGAAGATCCATTATGGCAGCGATGTGCTATCCATGTGGATGGTGAATGCCGAATTTTATTAAATTGAATGGTTCGTACTAGAAGTGTTTCATTACACTTACAAAAATACAACTCGAATTTTTTCTCCTCGCCATAAAACTTCAACATTTATAAACTAGTGAGTCTCAGGAGTCAGTGTTAGAATTAAACCAGAGTCTGGTGACTCCAGGGACGACAGAGCAATGCCCTACCAACTGGCCTCACCACAAGAGGTTCGCAGTCTGGTGACTCTAGGGACGACAGAGCAATGCCCTACCAACTGGCATCACCACAAGAGGTTCCCAAACTGCTAGCACACTGAACTTGAGAGTACAGCTAGCACAGGGAACTTGAGAGTACAGCTAGCACAGTGAACTTGAGAGTAGAGCTAGCACAGTGAACTTGAGAATGTAGCTAGCACAGTGAACTTGATAATACAGCTAGCACAGGGAACTTGAGAATACAGCTAGCTGAGTGAAATTGAGAATACAGCTAGCACTGTGAACTTGATAATACAGCTAGCACAGGGAACTTGAGAATACAGCTAGCTCAGTGAAATTGATAATACAGGTAGCACAGGGAACTTGATAATACAGCTAGCAAAGGGAACTTGAGAATACAGCTAGCACAGGGAACTTGAGAATACAGCTAGCACAGGGAACTTGAGAATACAGCTAGCACAGGGAACTTGAGAATACAGCTAGCACAGGGAACTTGATAGTACAGCTAGCACAGTGAACTTGATAATACAGCTAGCACAGTGAACTTCATAATACAGCTAGCACAGGGAACTTGAGAATACAGCTAGCTCAGTGAACTGGATGATACAGCTAGCACAGTGAACTTGAGAATACAGCTAGCTCAGTGAACATGATATTTCAGCTAGCACAGTGAACTTGATAATACAGCTAGCACAGGGAACTTGAGAATACAGCTAGCACAGGGAACTTGAGAGTACAGCTAGGACAGGGAACGTGAGAATACAGCTAGAACAGGGAACTTGAGAATAAAGCTAGCACAGGGAACTTGAGAGTACAGCTAGCACAGGGAACTTGAGAGTACAGCTAGCACAGTGAACTTGAGAGTACAGCTAGCACAGTGAACTTGAGAGTAGAACTAGCACAGTGAACTTGATAATACAGCTAGCACAGTGGACTTGATAATACAGCTAGAACAGGGAACTTGAGAATACAGCTAGCACAGGGAACTTGAGAATACAGCTAGCACAGGGAACTTGAGAATACAGCTAGCACAGGGAACTTGAGAATACAGCTAGCACAGGGAACTTGAGAGTACAGCTAGCACAGTGAACTTGAGAATACAGCTAGCACAGTGAACTTGATAATACAGCTAGCACAGGGAACTTGAGAATACAGCTAGCACAGTGAACTTGAGAGTACAGCTAGCACAGTGAACTTGAGAGTACAGCTAGCACAGGGAATTTGAGAGTACAGCTAGCACAGTGAACTTGAGAGTACAGCTAGCACAGGGAACTTGAGAGTACAGCTAGCACAGGGAACTTGAGAGTACAGCTAGCACAGTGAACATGATAATACAGCTAGCACAGTGAACTGGAGAGTACAGCTAGCACAGGGAACTTGAAAGTACAGCTAGCACAGGGAACTTGGGAGTACAGCTAGCACAGTGAACTTGATAATACAGCTAGCACAGTGAACTTGAGAGTACAGCTAGCACAGGGAACTTGAGAGTACAGCTAGCACAGGGAACTTGAGAGTACAGCTAGCACAGGGAACTTGAGAGTACAGCTAGCAAAATGAACTTGAGAGTACAGCTAGCACAGGGAACTTGAGAATACAGCTAGCACAGGGAACTTGAGAATACAGCTAGCACAGTGAACTTGATAATACAGCTAATCCAGGGAATTTGAGAATACAGCTAGCACAGGGAACATGAGAATACAGCTAGCACAGTGAACTTGATAATACAGCTAGCACAGGGAACTTGAGAATACAGCTAGCACAGTGAGCTTGAGAGTACAGCTAGCACAGTGAACTTGAGAGTACAGCTAGCACAGGGAACTTGAGAGTACAGCTAGCACAGGGAACTTGAGAGTACAGCTAGCACAGTGAACTTGAGAGTGCATCTATCACAGTGAACTTGAGAGTAGAGCTAGCACAGTGAACTTGAGAGTACAGCTAGCACAGTGAACTTAAGAGTACAGCTAGCACAGTGAACTTGAGAGTACAGCTAGCACAGTGAACTTGAGAGTACAGCTAACACAGTGAACTTGAGAGTGCATCAGCACAGTTAACTTGAGAGTACAGCTAGCACAGTGAACTTGAGAGTGCATCTATCACAGTGAACTTGAGAGTAGAGCTAGCAAAGTGAACTTGAGAATACAGCTAGCACAGTGAACTTGAGAGTACAGCTAGCACAGGGAACTTGAGAGTAGAGCTAGCACAGTGAACTTGAGAGTACAGCTAGCACAGTGAACTTGAGAGTACAGCTAGCACCGTGACCTTGAGAGTGCATCTAGCACAGTGAACTTGAGAGTGCATCTAGCACAGTGAACTTAAGAGTAGAGCTAGCACAGTGAACTTGATAATACAGCTAGCACAGTGAACTTGATAATACAGCTAGCACAGTGAACTTGATAATACAACTATCACAGTGAACTTGAGAGTACAGCTAGCACCGTGAACTTGATAATACAGCTAGCACAGTGAACTTGAGAGTACAGCTGGCACAGTGAACTTGAGAGTACAGCTAGCACAGTGAACTTGAGAGTACAGCTAGCACAGTGAACTTGAGAGTACAGCTAGCACAGTGAACTTGAGAGTACAGCTAGCACAGGGAACTTGAGAATACAGCTAGCACAGGGAACTTGAGAATACAGCTAGCACAGTGAACTTGATAATACAGCTAGCACAGGGAACTTGAGAATACAGCTAACACAGGGAACTTGAGAATACAGCTAGCACAGTGAACTTGATAATACAGATAGCACAGGGAACTTGAGAATACAGCTAGCACAGTGAACTTGAGAGTCCAGCTAGCACAGTGAACTTGAGAGTACAGCTAGCACAGTGAACTTGAGAGTACAGCTAGCACAGTGAATTTGAGAGTACAGCTAGCACAGTGAACTTGAGAGTACAGCTAGCACAGTGAACTTGAGAGTAGAACTAGCACAGTGAACTTGATAATACAGCTAGCACAGTGAACTTGATAATACAGCTAGAACAGGGAACTTGAGAATACAGCTAGCACAGGGAACTTGAGAATACAGCTAGCACAGGGAACTTGAGAATACAGCTAGCACAGGGAACTTGAGAATACAGCTAGCACAGGGAACTTGAGAGTACAGCTAGCACAGTGAACTTGAGAATACAGCTAGCACAGTGAACTTGATAATACAGCTAGCACAGGGAACTTGAGAATACAGCTAGCACAGTGAACTTGAGAGTACAGCTAGCACAGGGAACTTGAGAGTACAGCTAGCACAGTGAACTTGAGAGTACAGCTAGCACAGGGAACTTGAGAGTACAGCTAGCACAGTGAACTTGAGAGTACAGCTAGCACAGGGAACTTGAGAGTACAGCTAGCACAGGGAACTTGAGAGTACAGCTAGCACAGTGAACTTGAGAGTGCATCTATCACAGTGAACTTGAGAGTAGAGCTAGCACAGTGAACTTGAGAGTACAGCTAGCACAGTGAACTTGAGAGTACAGCTAGCACAGTGAACTTGAGAGTACAGCTAGCACAGTGAACTTGAGAGTACAGCTAACACAGTGAACTTGAGAGTGCATCAGCACAGTTAACTTGAGAGTACAGCTAGCACAGTGAACTTGACAGTGCATCTATCACAGTGAACTTGAGAGTAGAGCTAGCAAAGTGAACTTGAGAATACAGCTAGCACAGTGAACTTGAGAGTACAGCTAGCACAGGGAACTTGAGAGTAGAGCTAGCACAGTGAACTTGAGAGTACAGCTAGCACAGTGAACTTGAGAGTACAGCTAGCACCGTGACCTTGAGAGTGCATCTAGCACAGTGAACTTGAGAGTGCATCTAGCACAGTGAACTTAAGAGTAGAGCTAGCACAGTGAACTTGATAATACAGCTAGCACAGTGAACTTGATAATACAGCTAGCACAGTGAACTTGATAATACAACTATCACAGTGAACTTGAGAGTACAGCTAGCACCGTGAACTTGATAATACAGCTAGCACAGTGAACTTGAGAGTACAGCTGGCACAGTGAACTTGAGAGTACAGCTAGCACAGTGAACTTGAGAGTACAGCTAGCACAGTGAACTTGAGAGTACAGCTAGCACAGTGAACTTGAGAGTACAGCTAGCACAGGGAACTTGAGAATACAGCTAGCACAGGGAACTTGAGAATACAGCTAGCACAGTGAACTTGATAATACAGATAGCACAGGGAACTTGAGAATACAGCTAGCACAGTGAACTTGAGAGTCCAGCTAGCACAGTGAACTTGAGAGTACAGCTAGCACAGTGAACTTGAGAGTACAGCTAGCACAGTGAATTTGAGAGTACAGCTAGCACAGTGAACTTGAGAGTACAGCTAGCACAGTGAACTTGAGAGTAGAACTAGCACAGTGAACTTGATAATACAGCTAGCACAGTGAACTTGATAATACAGCTAGAACAGGGAACTTGAGAATACAGCTAGCACAGGGAACTTGAGAATACAGCTAGCACAGGGAACTTGAGAATACAGCTAGCACAGGGAACTTGAGAATACAGCTAGCACAGGGAACTTGAGAGTACAGCTAGCACAGTGAACTTGAGAATACAGCTAGCACAGTGAACTTGATAATACAGCTAGCACAGGGAACTTGAGAATACAGCTAGCACAGTGAACTTGAGAGTACAGCTAGCACAGGGAACTTGAGAGTACAGCTAGCACAGTGAACTTGAGAGTACAACTAGCACAGGGAACTTGAGAGTACAGCTAGCACAGGGAACTTGAGAGTACAGCTAGCACAGTTAACTTGATAATACAGCTAGCACAGTGAATTTGAGAGTACAGCTAGCACAGGGAACTTGAGAGTACAGCTAGGACAGGGAACGTGAGAGTACAGCTAGCACAGTGAACTTGATAATACAGCTAGCACAGTGAACTTGAGAGTACAGCTAGCACAGGAAACTTGAGAGTACAGCTAGCACAGGGAACTTGAGAGTACAGCTAGCACAGGGAACTTGAGAGTACAGCTAGCACAGTGAACTTGAGAGTACACCTAGCACAGGGAACTTGAGAATACAGCTAGCACAGGGAACTTGAGAATACAGCTAGCACAGTGAACTTGATAATACAGCTAGTACAGGGAATTTGAGAATACAGCTAGCACAGTGAACTTGAGAGTAGAGCTAGCACAGTGAACTTGATAATACAGCTAGCACAGGGAACTTGAGAATACAGCTAGCACAGTGAGCTTTAGAGTACAGCTAGCACAGTGAACTTGAGAGTACAGCTAGCACAGGGAACTTGAGAGTACAGCTAGCACAGGGAACTTGAGAGTACAGCTAGCACAGTGAACTTGAGAGTGCATCTAGCACAGTGAACTTGAGAGTAGAGCTAGCACAGTGAACTTGAGAGTACAGCTAGCACAGTGAACTTGAGAGTACAGCTAGCACAGTGAACTTGAGAGTACAGCTAGCACAGTGAATTTGAGAGTACAGCTAGCACAGTGAACTTGAGAGTGCATCTAGCACAGTTAACTTGAGAGTAGAGCTAGCACAGTGAACTTGAGAATACAGCTAGCACAAGGAACTTGAGAGTACAGCTAGCACAGTGAACTTGAGAGTACAGCTAGCACAGGGAACTTGAGAGTAGAGCTAGCACAGTGAACTTGAGAGTACAGCTAGCACAGTGAACTTGAGAGTACAGCTAGCACCGTGAACTTGAGAGTGCATCTAGCACAGTGAACTTGAGAGTGCATCTAGCACAGTGAACTTGAGAGTAGAGCTAGCACAGTGAACTTGATAATACAGCTAGCACAGTGAACTTGATAATGCAGCTAGCACAGTGAACTTGATAATACAACTATCGAAGTGAACTTGAGAGTACAGCTAGCACCGTGAACTTGATAATACAGCTAGCACAGTGAACTTGAGAGTACAGCTAGCACAGTGAACTTGAGAGTACAGCTAGCACAGTGAACTTGAGAGTACAGCTAGCACAGTGAACTTGAGAGTATATCTAGCACAGTGAACTTGAGAGTACAGCTAGCACACACAGTGAACTTGAGAGTACAGCTAGCACAGTGAACTTGAGAGTACAGCTAGCACAGTGAACTTGAGAATACAGCTCGCACAGGGAACTTGAGAGTACAGCTAGCACAGCGAACTTGAGAGTACAGCTAGCACACTGAACTTGAGAGTGCATCTAGCTGTAAGCCAGACATTGACCAACCCTCGAGTAAGTTGATCGTATTTCAATAACCCACGTCAGAAAAACAGTCAGGCTTTGTTTGTTCCTTTGAAATAAAAATCTCTCGACTCTGCCAATGTTTGTAAAGCCAGCTGAAAAGTGAGCTGCGAATGAGCAACATCCAAAGATAAATAATTCAGTCAAATAAACTCAGGTTCCGATTACCCCTGATTATGGAGCTGGAGTCGAATACAAACCAAATGTTGGAACTCACATGTTGATTGGTATAAGAGCGAATGACGTGAAAATCACACAGCTGAATATTACAGATTCATAGTTTGGTCAAAACTGTATTTGGAATAATAATCGATTTTTTCGTTTTCTTTCAGTGCAGCGATGTCAATTGTGGAGATGAAAGCGATATGGAGACTCGATGATAGATTAAATGCCAACTGGCTCATCTGGAATGAACCGTTGAAATACCGAGTATACGAACACAATATGATTACGTGTATTAAAATGTTTTGTTGGATATAATAAACATACCATAACATCCATTACACTTAACATCGTAAAAATTTCTAAAAGTTAGAATGTCTGAATATTCTCTGAGTTTAAAGCGTTCAGTAGAATAAAACAAAATCAATGAAAAGTTGCCATTAATTTATGAACTGTGACATTTATCAACTCAGTCTAGTTTATGGACTGTGACATTCATTAACTCAGTCTAGTTTATGGACTGTGACATTCATCAACTTAGTCTAGTTTATGGACTGTTACAATAAGTAACTTAGTCTAGTTTATGGACTGTTACAATAATCAACTTAGTCTAGTTTATGGACTGTTACAATAAGTAACTTAGTCTAGTTTATGGACTGTTACAATAATCAACTTAGTCTAGTTTATGGACTGTTACAATAAGTAACTTAGTCTAGTTTATGGACTGCTACAATAATTAACTTAGTCTAGTTTATGGACTGTGACATTCATCAACTCATAAATGTCTACTTTATGGACTGTGACATTCATCAACTTAGTCTACTTTATGGACTGTGACATTCATCTACTCAGTCTAGTTTATGGACTGTGAAATTCATCAACTCATAAATGTCTACTTTATGGATTGTGACATTCATCAACTTAGTCTAGTTTATGGACTGTGACATTCATCAACTCATAAATGTCTACTTTATGGACTGTGACATTCATCAACTTAGTCTACTTTATGGACTGTGACATTCATCTACTCAGTCTAGTTTATGGACAGTGACATTCATCAACTTAGTCTAGTTTATGGACTGTGACATTCATCAACTCATAAATGTCTACTTTATGGACTGTGACATTCATCAACTTAGTCTACTTTATGGACTGTGACATTCATCAACTTAGTCTACTTTATGGACTGTGACATTCATCTACTCAGTCTAGTTTATGGACTGTGAAATTCATCAACTCAGTCTAGTTTATGGACAGTGACATTCATCAACTCAGTCTAGTTTATGGACTGTGACATTCATCAACCCAGTCTAGTTTATGGACAGTGACATTCATCAACCCAGTCTAGTTTATGGACTGTGACATTCATCAACTCAGTCTAGTTTATGGACAGTGACATTCATCAACCCAGTCTAGTTTATGGACTGTGACATTCATCAACTCAGTCTAGTTTATGGACAGTGACATTCATCAACCCAGTCTAGTTTATGGACTGCGACATTCATCGACTCAGTCTAGTTTATGGACTGCGACAATCATCAACTCCTAAATGTCAAGTTTATGGACTGTGACATTCATCAGCGCAGTCTAATTCATGGACTGTGACATTCATCAACTCAGTCTAGTTTATGAACTGGAAAATTCATCAGCGAAGTCTAATTCATGGACTGTGACATTCATAAACTCAGTCTAGTTTATGTACTGTGACATTCATCAACTCAGTCTAGTTTATGGACTGTGACATTCATCAACTAAGACCAATTTGTGCACTGTGACATTCATCAACTCAGTCTAGTTTATGGAATGTGACATTCATCAACTCAGTCTAGTTCATGGACTGTGACATTCAGCAACTCATAAATGTCTAGTTTATGGACTGTGACATTCATCAACTCATAAATGTCTACTTTATGGACTGTGACATTCATCTACTCAGTCTAGTTTATGGACTGTGAAATTCATCAACTCAGTCTAGTTTATGGACAGTGACATTCATCAACCCAGTCTAGTTTATGGACTGTGACATTCATCAACTCAGTCTAGTTTATGGACAGTGACATTCATCAACCCAGTCTAGTTTATGGACTGTGACATTCATCAACTCAGTCTAGTTTATGGACAGTGACATTCATCAACTTAGTCTGGTTTATGGACTGCGACATTCATCGAATCAGTCTAGTTTATTGACTGCGACAATCATCAACTCATAAATGTCAAGTTTATGGACTGTGACATTCATCAGCGCAGTCTAATTCATGGACTGTGACATTCATCAACTCAGTCTAGTTTATGAACTGGAACATTCATCAGCGCAGTCTAATTCATGGACTGTGACATTCATAAACTCAGTCTAGTTTATGTACTGTGACATTCATCAACTCAGTCTAGTTTATGGACTGTGACATTCATCAACTCAGTCTAGTTTATGGACTGTGACATTCATCGACTCAGTCTAGTTTATGGACTGTGACATTCATCAACTAAGTCCAATTTGTGGACTGTGACATTCATCAACTCAGTCTAGTTTATGGAATGTGACATTCATCAACTCAGTCTAGTTCATGGACTGTGACATTCAGCAACTCATAAATGTCTAGTTTATGGACTGTGACATTCATCAACTCATAAATGTCTACTTTATGGACTGTGACATTCATCAGCGCAGTCTAATTCATGGACTGTGACATTCATCAACTCAGTCTAGTTTATGAACTGGAAAATTCATCAGCGAAGTCTAATTCATGGACTGTGACATTCATAAACTCAGTCTAGTTTATGTACTGTGACATTCATCAACTCAGTCTAGTTTATGGACTGTGACATTCATCAACTAAGACCAATTTGTGCACTGTGACATTCATCAACTCAGTCTAGTTTATGGAATGTGACATTCATCAACTCAGTCTAGTTCATGGACTGTGACATTCAGCAACTCATAAATGTCTAGTTTATGGACTGTGACATTCATCAACTCATAAATGTCTACTTTATGGACTGTGACATTCATCTACTCAGTCTAGTTTATGGACTGTGAAATTCATCAACTCAGTCTAGTTTATGGACAGTGACATTCATCAACCCAGTCTAGTTTATGGACTGTGACATTCATCAACTCAGTCTAGTTTATGGACAGTGACATTCATCAACCCAGTCTAGTTTATGGACTGTGACATTCATCAACTCAGTCTAGTTTATGGACAGTGACATTCATCAACTTAGTCTGGTTTATGGACTGCGACATTCATCGAATCAGTCTAGTTTATTGACTGCGACAATCATCAACTCATAAATGTCAAGTTTATGGACTGTGACATTCATCAGCGCAGTCTAATTCATGGACTGTGACATTCATCAACTCAGTCTAGTTTATGAACTGGAACATTCATCAGCGCAGTCTAATTCATGGACTGTGACATTCATAAACTCAGTCTAGTTTATGTACTGTGACATTCATCAACTCAGTCTAGTTTATGGACTGTGACATTCATCAACTCAGTCTAGTTTATGGACTGTGACATTCATCGACTCAGTCTAGTTTATGGACTGTGACATTCATCAACTAAGTCCAATTTGTGGACTGTGACATTCATCAACTCAGTCTAGTTTATGGAATGTGACATTCATCAACTCAGTCTAGTTCATGGACTGTGACATTCAGCAACTCATAAATGTCTAGTTTATGGACTGTGACATTCATCAACTCATAAATGTCTACTTTATGGACTGTGACATTCATCAACTTAGTCTACTTTATGGACTGTGACATTCATCTACTCAGTCTAGTTTATGGACTGTGAAATTCATCAACTCAGTCTAGTTTATGGACAGTGACATTCATCAACTCATAAATGTCTACTTTATGGACTGTGACATTCATCTACTCAGTCTAGTTTATGGACTGTGAAATTCATCAACTCAGTCTAGTTTATGGACAGTGACATTCATCAACCCAGTCTAGTTTATGGACTGTGACATTCATCAACTCAGTCTAGTTTATGGACAGTGACATTCATCAACCCAGTCTAGTTTATGGACTGTGACATTCATCAACTCAGTCTAGTTTATGGACAGTGACATTCATCAACTTAGTCTGGTTTATGGACTGCGACATTCATCGAATCAGTCTAGTTTATTGACTGCGACAATCATCAACTCATAAATGTCAAGTTTATGGACTGTGACATTCATCAGCGCAGTCTAATTCATGGACTGTGACATTCATCAACTCAGTCTAGTTTATGAACTGGAACATTTATCAGCGCAGTCTAATTCATGGACTGTGACATTCATAAACTCAGTCTAGTTTATGTACTGTGACATTCATCAACTCAGTCTAGTTTATGGACTGTGACATTCATCAACTCAGTCTAGTTTATGGACTGTGACATTCATCGACTCAGTCTAGTTTATGGACTGTGACATTCATCAACTAAGTCCAATTTGTGGACTGTGACATTCATCAACTCAGTCTAGTTTATGGAATGTGACATTCAACAACTCAGTCTAGTTCATGGAATGTGAGATTCATCAAGTCAGTCTAGTTTATGGACTGTGACATTCATCAACTCATAAATGTCTACTTTATGGACTGTGACATTCATCAACTTAGTCTACTTTATGGACTGTGACATTCATCTACTCAGTCTAGTTTATGGACTGTGAAATTCATCAACTCAGTCTACTTTATGGACTGTGACATTCATCAACTTAGTCTACTTTATGGACTGTGACATTCATCTACTCAGTCTAGTTTATGTACTGTGACATTCATCAACTCAGTCTAGTTTATGGACAGTGACATTCATCAACCCAGTCTAGTTTATGGACTGTGACATTCATCAACTCAGTCTAGTTTATGGACAGTGACATTCATCAACTTAGTCTGGTTTATGGACTGCGACATTCATCGACTCAGTCTAGTTTATGGACTGTGACATTCATCAACTCAGTCTAGTTTATGGACAGTGACATTCATCAACTTAGTCTGGTTTATGGACTGCGACATTCATCGACTCAGTCTAGTTTATGGACTGCGACAATCATCAACTCATAAATGTCACGTTTATGGACTGTGACATTCATCAGCGCAGTCTAATTCATGGACTGTGACATTCATCAACTCAGTCTAGTTTATGAACTGGAACATTCATCAGCGCAGTCTAATTCATGGACTGTGACATTCATAAACTCAGTCTAGTTTATGTACTGTGACATTCATCAACTCAGTCTAGTTTATGGAATGTGACATTCATCAACTCAGTCTAGTTCATGGACTGTGACATTCAGCAACTCATAAATGTCTAGTTTATGGACTGTGACATTCATCAACTCAGTCTAGTTTATAAACTGTGACATTAATAAACTCAGTCTAGTTTATGGACTGTGACATTCATCAACTCAGTCTAATTTATGGACTGTGACATTCATCAACTCAGCATAATTTATGGACTGTGACATTCATCAACTCATAAATGTCTAGTTTATGGACTATGACATTCATCAGCGCAGTCTAATTCATGGACTTTGACATTCATCAACTCAGTCTAGTTCATGGAATGTGACATTCATCAACTCAGTCTAGTTTATGGTCTGTGACATTCATCAGCTCAGTCTAGTTTATGGACTGTGACATTCATCAACTCAGTCTAGTTTATGGACAGTGACATTCATCAACCCAGTCTAGTTTATGGACTGTGACATTCATCAACTCAGTCTAGTTTATGGACAGTGACATTCATCAACTTAGTCTGGTTTATGGACTGCGACATACATCGACTCAGTCTAGTTTATGGACTGCGACAATCATCAACTCATAAATGTCAAGTTTATGGACTGTGACATTCATCAGCGCAGTCTAATTCATGGACTGTGACATTCATCAACTCAGTCTAGTTTATGAACTGGAACATTCATCAGCGCAGTCTAATTCATGGACTGTGACATTCATAAACTCAGTCTAGTTTATGTACTGTGACATTCATCAACTCAGTCTAGTTTATGGACTGTGACATTCATCAACTCAGTCTAGTTTATGGACTGTGACATTCATCGACTCAGTCTAGTTTATGGACTGTGACATTCATCAACTAAGTCCAATTTGTGGACTGTGACATTCATCAACTCAGTCTAGTTTATGGAATGTGACATTCATCAACTCAGTCTAGTTCATGGACTGTGACATTCAGCAACTCATAAATGTCTAGTTTATGGACTGTGACATTCATCAACTCAGTCTAGTTTATAAACTGTGACATTAATAACCTCAGTCTAGTTTATGGACTGTGACATTCATCAACTCAGTCTAATTTATGGACTGTGACATTCATCAACTCAGCATAATTTATGGACTGTGACATTCATCAACTCATAAATGTCTAGTTTATGGACTGTGACATTCATCAACTCAGTCTAGTTTATGGAATGTGACATTCATCAACTCAGTCTAGTTTATGGTCTGTGACATTCATCAGCTCAGTCTAGTTTATAGACTGTGACATTCATCAACTCAGTCTAGTTTATGGACTGTGACATTCATCAACTCAGTCTAGTTTATGGACTGTTACAATAATCAACTTTGCCTAGTTTTTGGATTGTGACATTCATCAACTCATAAATGTCTAGTTTATGGATTGTGACATTCATCAACTCATAAATGTCAAGTTTATGGACTTTGACATTCATCAGTGCAGTCTAGTAAATGAACTGCAACATTCATCAGCGCAGTCTAATTCATGGACTGTGACATTCATAGACTCAGTCTAGTTTATGGACTGTGACATGCATCAACTCAGTCTAATTTATGGACTGTGACATGCATCCTCTCAGTCTAGTTCATGGAATGTGACATTCATCAACTCAGTGTAGTTTAAACACTGTGACATTCATCAACTCAGTCTAGTTTAAACACTGTGACATTTATAAGTTCAGTTTAGTTTATGGACTGTGACATTAATCAAAGCAGTCTAATTCATGGAGTGTGACATTCATCAACTCATAGTCTAGTTTATGGACTATAAAATTCATCAACTCAGTCTAGTTTATGGACTGTGACATTCATCAACTCAGTCTAATTCATGGACTGTGACATTCATCAACTCAGTCTAGTTTATGAACTGTGACATTCATCAACTCATAAATGTCTAGTTTAGGGAATGTGACATTCATCAACTCAGTCTAGTTGATGGACTGTGACATTCATCAACTCAGTCTAGTTTAGGGAATGTGACATTCATCAACTCAGTCTAGTTTATGGACTGCGACATTCATCAACTCAGTCTAGTTGATGGACTGTGACATTCATCAACTCAGTCTAGTTTAGAGAATGTGACATTCATCAACTCAGTCTAGTTTATGGACTGTGACATTCATCAACTCAGTCTAGTTTATGTACTGTGACATTCATCAACTCAGTCTAGTTGATGGACTGTGACATTCATCAACTCAGTCTAGTTTAGAGAATGTGACATTCATCAACTCAGTCTAGTTTATGGACTGTGACATTCATCAACGCAGTCTAGTTTATGGACTGTGACATTCATCAACCCAGTCTAGTTTATTGACTGTGACATTCATCAACTCAGTCTAGTTTATGGACTGTGACATTCAACGACTCATACAGGTCTAGTTTAGGGACTGTGACATTCATCAACTCAGTCTAGTTTAGGGAATGTGACATTCATCAACTCAGTCTAGTTGATGGACTGTCACATTCATCAACTCAGTCTAGTTTATGGAATGTGACATTCATCAACTCAGTCTAGTTTATGGACTGTGACATTCATCAACTCAGTCTAGCCCACTAATGTAGACTTCTGTTAATGTGAACCATAAGGAAGTTGCTTTGCGTTTATTTCGATAAGACCAATATTCCTGGCATTATAGCCAGTTAAAAGTATTGAAATCTTCGGATTAAGTTGTCTTTTGAAAGTAAGAATCAAGACTAATATGCATTGACTTCGTCGTGGCAGAAATCGGAAACGTTACGTCTACTTGACAGTTAATTCTTTCTTTTCATTCTTTCTGTTCAATTTTCTGTTTATTCTTTCTGTTCATTCTTTCTGTTCATTCTTTGTGTTCATTCTTTCTGTTCATTCTTTCTGTTCATTCTTTCTGTTCATTCTTTCTGTTCATTCTTTCTTTTCATTGTTTCTGTTCAATCTTTCTGTTCATTTTTTCTGTTATTTCTGTCTGTTCATTCTTTCTGTTTATTCTTTCTGTTCCTTCTTTCTGTTCATTCTTTTTGTTCATTCTTTCTGTTCATTCTTTCTGTTCATTCTTTCTGTTCATTCTTTCTGTCCATTCTTTCTGTTCATTCTTTCTGTTCATTCTTTCTGTTCATCTTTCTGTCAGTTTTACTATACAGCCCCATTGTTTAACAAATCTCTCTACAACATCATTGTTGAACATGTGTCTCCTATACAACACCATTGTTGCTCATGTGTCTCCTATACAACATCATTGTTGAACATGTGTCTCCTATACAACATCATTGCTGAACATGTGTCTCCTATACAACACCATTGTTGAACATGTGTCTCCTATACAACATCATTGTTGAACATGTGTCTCCTATACAACGTAATTGTAGAACATGTGTCTTCTATACAACATTATTGTTGAACATGTGTCTCCTATACAACATCATTGTTGAACATGTGTCTCCTATACAACACCATTGTTGAACATGTGTCTCCTATACAACATCATTGTTGAACATGTGTCTCCTATACAACATCATTGTTGAACATGTGTCTCCTATACAACACCATTGTTGAACATGTGTCTCCTATACAACACCATTGTTGAACATGTGTCTCCTATACAACACCATTGTTGAACATGTGTCTTCTATACAACACCATTGTTGAACATGTGTCTCCTATACAACATCATTGTTGAACATGTGTCTCCTATACAACATCATTGTTGAACATGTGTCTCCTATACAACATCATTGTTGAACATGTGTCTCCTATACAACATCATTGTTGAACATGTGTCTCCTATACAACATCATTGTTGAACATGTGTCTCCTATACAACATCATTGTTGAACATGTGTCTCCTATACAACATCATTGTTGAACATGTGTATCCTATACAACATCATTGTTGAACATGTGTCTCCTATACAACATCATTGTTGAACATGTGTCTCCTATACAACATCATTGTTGAACATGTGTCTCCTATACAACATCATTGTTGAACATGTGTCTCCTATACAACATCATTGTTGAACATGTGTCTCCTATACAACATCATTGTTGAACATGTGTATCCTATACAACATCATTGTTGAACATGTGTCTCCTATACAACATCATTGTTGAACATGTGTCTCCTATACAACATCATTGTTGAACATGTGTCTCCTATACAACATCATTGTTGAACATGTGTCTCCTATACAACATCATTGTTGAACATATGTCTTCTATACAACACCATTGTTGAACATGTGTCTCCTATACAACATCATTGTTGAACATATGTCTTCTATACAACATCATTGTTGAACATGTGTTTCCTATACAACATCATTGTTGAACATGTGTCTGCTATACAACATCATTGTTGAACATATGTCTTCTATACAACACCATTGTTGAACATGTGTCTCCTATACAACATCATTGTTGAACATATGTCTTCTATATATATCAAATTTCGCTCTATACATGCACTGACTACAGGACAGTATAATGGATTGCTTCAAACATTTCAAAGATACATGACTATGACGTCACAATCCAAGCCTGGTTTAGAACGTTTCTTATATTATAACATGCAGGTTCAAAAACTGAATTTTGTTTCAAATAAAAAGATCATTTCAACAAAACGACAAACAGCAAAATCGCAGGAGTTTGTTGAAAATGGGTTGTCCTTATCTTGGCAACATTTTGTTTTCTCCGATTAAATGAATCAGTGCTGAGCAGCGCAACACGTTTTATTGGCCAAGGTATGTCTGGGTACAATGCCAGGTCTTAGTGGCCAAGGTATGTCTGGTTACAATGCCAGGTCTTATTGGCCAAGGTCTGTCTGGTTACAATGCCAGGTCTTATTGGCCAAGGTATGTCTGGTTACAATGCCAGGTCTTATTGGCCAAGGTATGTCTGGTTACAATGCCAGGTCTATTGGCCAAGGTATGTCTGGTTACAATGCCAGGTCTTATTGGCCAAGGTATGTCTGGTTACAATGCCAGGTCTCAAAATTAATGTGCAATAATTAAACTATACAAGTCAAGAAACACTATAGAAGACATGAAACACTATAAAAGACATGAAATACTATAAAAGATATGAAATACTATACAAGACATGAAATAAGACAGCAAACACTATACAAGACATGAGATACTATAAAAAACATGAAATACTATAAAAGACATGAAATAGTATAAAAGACATGAAATAGTATACAAGACATGAAATACTATAAAAGACATGAAATAGTATAAAAGACATGAAATACTATACAAGACATGAAATACTATAAAAGACATGAACTACTATACAAGACATGAAATACTATAAAAGACAGCAAACACTATTCTAGACTTGAGATACTATAAAAGACATGAAATACCAAAAAAGACATGAAATACTAAACAAGACATGAAACACTATAGAAGACATGAAGTACTATACAAGACATGAAATACTATAAAAGACAAGAAATACTATAGAAGACATGAAATAATATAAAAGACATGAAATACTCTACAAGACATGAAATACTATACAAGACACGAAATACTCTACAAGACATGAAATACTATACAAGACATGAAATACTATGCAACACATAAAACACTATACAAGCCACGAAACACTATAGAAGAAATGAAATACTATACAAGTCATGAAACACTATAGCAGACATGAAAAGCTATATAAGTCATGAAACACTATAGAAGACATGAAACACTATAAAAGACATGAAATACTATAAAAGACATGAAATAACTATACAAGACATGTGATACTATAAAAGACATGAAATACTATAAAAGACATGAAATACCATAAAAGACATGAAATACTATACAAGACAGGAAATACTATACAAGACATGAAATACTATAAAAGACAAGAAATACTATACAAGACATGAAATACTATAAAAGACAGGAAACACTATACAAGACATGAGATACTATAAAAGACATGAAATACCATAAAAAAACATGAAACACTATACAAGACATGAAATATATATATACAAGACATGAAACTAAAAAGACAGAAATACTATAAAAGACATGAAATACTATACAAGACATGAAATATACAAGACATGAAACATAAAAAGACATGAAATACACAAAGACTGAAAACTATACAAGACCTGAAACACTATAGAAGACATGAAATACTATAAAAGACATGAAATACTCTACAAGACATGAAATACTATACAAGATATGAAATACTCTACAACACATGAAATACTCTACAAGACATGAAATACTCTACAAGACATGAAATACTCTACAAGACATGAAACAATATAGGAGACATGAAACAATATACAATACATGAAACAATATAGAAGACATGAAACAATATAGAAGACACGAAATACTATAGAAGACATGAAATACTATAAAAGACATGTAACACTATACAAAACATGAAATAATATAGAAGACATGAAACAATATAGAAGACATGAAACAATATACAAAACATGAAACAATATAGAAGACATGAAACAATATAGAAGACATGAAACAATATAGAAGACATGAAACAATATAGAAGACATGAAACAATATAGAAGACATGAAACAATATAGAAGACATGAAACAATATAGAAGACATGAAACAATATACAAAACATGAAACAATATAGAAGACATGAAACAATATACAAGACATGAAACAATATAGAAAACATAAAACAATATAAAAACATGAAATTACCATAAAAGACATGAAAGACTATACAAGACATGAAACAATATAGAAGACATGAAGCACTATATAAGACATGAAACAATATAGAAGACATGAAACAATATAGAAGACATGAAACAATATAGAAGACATGAAACAATATAGAAGACATGAAACAATATAGAAGACATGAAATACTATAGAAGACATGAAACACTATACAAGACATGAAACAATATAGAAGACATGAAGCACTATATAAGACATGAAACAATATAGAAGACATGAAACAATATAAAAGACATGAAACAATATAGAAGACATGAAACAATATAGAAGACATGAAACAATATAGATGACGCATCGTATTGACTTGCTGTCTTAAATCCAATGATAGTTACAGCAGGTCATAAAGATGACGTCATTGTACTGACGTGCAGTCCCTGCGGTAGACACTGATGTACATCGAAAAGATCCCGCGATAAACAGCCATTATTGGCACCGTTTAAATCCAATTTAGCCTGACCTGAATGGTGGATCCTGATTAACGTGAAGACCTCACTACACTTTATTGGCTGCTGTGTTTTATAATTAACGCTAATCGAACTGAAGCTGTCTGGCGCTGACATGCTGTGCCATCAAGAAACTCATCGCTTATTCAAGACATAAAACAAGTTAATTATAGATATGTGCCATTAGCTAGCATTACTTTTCAATTACTAAATAAATAATATATAGCAGCAGAGTTGTCACCTAGACAAACATAATGTTCTGTGGCCACATCAACACGGCTTTAGGAAAAACAGATCAAGTCAAACTTAGGTAATTGCTTTAATGGACGACTTGTCAAAGAGATTTGGGAAAAATTATAATCCAATTGATACACTATTTAATGGATGACTTGTGAAATAGATTAGACCAGGGGTCGGTAAACCGTAGCTCGCGAGCCAGATGTAGCTCTTTGCATGGGTGCATCTCGCTCGCAGACACATGTAGCTCTTTGCATGGGTGCATCTCGCTCGCAGACACATGTAGCTCTTTGCATGGGTGCATCTCGCTCGCAGACACATGTAGCTCTTTGCATGGGTGCATCTCGCTCGCAGACACATGTAGCTCTTTGCATGGGTGCATCTCGCTCGCAGACACATGTAGCTCTTTGCATGGGTGCATCTCGCTCGCAGACACATGTTCAATTATTTAAAAAATGTTTCAAACTCCTTTTTCCTATATATTAATTGCATATCCAAAACAAACAAACAAACAAACAAACAATGAATAACAAAAAACGTCTCCACGCTTGCACTAACCTTAACCTCACCACGTATGAACCATCACTGCATACATCTGTGGTCCCATACATCACTACTTACATCTGTGGTCCCATACATCACTACATACATCTCTGGTCCCATACATCACTGCATACATCTCTGGTCCCATACATCTCTGGTCCCATACATCACTGCATACATCTCTGGTCCCCTACATCTCTGGTCCCATACATCACTGCATACATCTCTGGTCCCATACATCTCTGGTCCCATACATCACTACATACATCTGTGATCCCATACATCTGTGGTCCCATACATCTCTGGTCCCATACATCTCTGGTCCCATACATCTCTGGTCCCATACATCACTACATACATCTGTGGTCCCATACATCACTGCATACATCTCTGGTCCCATACATCTCTGGTCCCATACATCACTACATACATCTGTGGTCCCATACATCACTGCATACATCTCTGGTCCCATACATCTCTGGTCCCATACATCACTACTTACATCTGTGGTCCAATACATCTGTGGTCCCATACATCACTGCATACATCTCTGGTCCCATACATCACTACATACATCTGTGGTCCCATACATCACTACTTACATCTGTGGTCCCATACATCACTGCATACATCTCTGGTCCCATACATCTCTGGTCCCATACATCACTACATACATCTGTGGTCCCATACATCACTGCATACATCTCTGGTCCCATACATCTCTGGTCCCATACATCACTACTTACATCTGTGGTCCAATACATCTGTGGTCCCATACATCACTACATACATCTGTGGTCCCATACATCACAACTTACATCTGTGGTCCCATACATCTCTGGTCCCATACATCACTACATACATCTGTGGTCCCATACATCACTACTTACATCTGTGGTCCCATACATCTCTGGTCCCATACATCACTACTTACATCTGTGGTCCCATACATCTCTGGTCCCATACATCACTACATACACCTGTGGTCCAATACATCTCTGGTCCCATACATCACTACATACATCTGTGGTCCCATACATCATTACATACATCTGTGGTCCCATACATCACTACATACATCTCTGGTCCCATACATCACTACATACATCTCTGGTCCCATACATCACTACATACATCTCTGGTCCCATGCATCACTACATATCTCTTGTCCCATACATCACTACATACATCTCTGGTCCCATACATCTCTGGTCCCATACATCACTACATACATCTATGATCCCATACATCTGTGGTCCCATACATCTCTGGTCCCATACATCTCTGGTCCCATACATCTCTGGTCCCATACATCACTACATACATCTGTGGTCCCATACATCACTGCATACATCTCTGGTCCCATACATCTCTGGTCCCATACATCACTACATACATCTGTGGTCCCATACATCACTGCATACATCTCTGGTCCCATACATCTCTGGTCCCATACATCACTACTTACATCTGTGGTCCAATACATCTGTGGTCCCATACATCACTGCATACATCTCTGGTCCCATACATCACTACATACATCTGTGGTCCCATACATCACTACTTACATCTGTGGTCCCATACATCACTGCATACATCTCTGGTCCCATACATCTCTGGTCCCATACATCACTACATACATCTGTGGTCCCATACATCACTGCATACATCTCTGGTCCCATACATCTCTGGTCCCATACATCACTACTTACATCTGTGGTCCAATACATCTGTGGTCCCATACATCACTACATACATCTGTGGTCCCATACATCACTACTTACATCTGTGGTCCCATACATCTCTGGTCCCATACATCACTACATACATCTGTGGTCCCATACATCACTACTTACATCTGTGGTCCCATACATCTCTGGTCCCATACATCACTACTTACATCTGTGGTCCCATACATCTCTGGTCCCATACATCACTACATACACCTGTGGTCCAATACATCTCTGGTCCCATACATCACTACATACATCTGTGGTCCCATACATCATTACATACATCTGTGGTCCCATACATCACTACATACATCTCTGGTCCCATACATCACTACATACATCTCTGGTCCCATACATCACTACATACATCTCTGGTCCCATGCATCACTACATATCTCTTGTCCCATACATCACTACATACATCTCTGGTCCCATACATCACTACATACACCTCTGGTCCCATATATCACTACATACATCTCTGGTCCCATACATCACTACATACATCTCTGGTCCCATGCATCACTACATATCTCTTGTCCCATACATCACTACATACATCTCTGGTCCCATACATCACTACATACATCTCTGGTCCCATACATCACTACATACATCTCTGGTCCCATATATCACTACATACATCTATTGTCCCATATATCACTACATACATATTTCTGTCAATGTAAGACTAGGGAAGATTTCAGTCAATGTGTGGCAAGGGACTCATTGCATTTTCGTGGTTTACATTTTTAAAACAGATAGCTACTTGTAAAATGCAAATACATTTTATTAAAGTAAAAATGTTAGAACCATTGTATCTATTCACCTAAACATTAAATATTAACGCCTGGTAAAATCATCTCACATATCTAACCAGTCGGTACACCGTTGCTATGCTCTATGGTTACAGAGTGACTCTCGGCGCTTAGCAACAGTGTAACCAGATTTCTTTGACTGTGAAGTTCCAGACTTGAATATGCCAACTGTTTGGCTAATCTCATACGCTACACAATCTGGCCTCTGGTTATTATCAAAGAAATTTTCACATGACGTTAGAAAAGGATGAAAGGGAATTATGTATTTCAAAGTAAGAATATTATTTATCAACTCACTAACTTCACAGCATAACTAGACACAATTAATCATTTTGGCGTGAAGAGTTTGTGCTGTGCTGGTCTTCATCTGGGTAAATTTATAATATAAAAACAGGGTATTAGTAGGCCTGACAAGACTTAACACAACAGCGAACGTTTCGGCAAAGAGCATTCCTCAACGGACAAATAGTACACAAATGAAACGAATAAAACGAAATAATAATTTTAAAAAAACACTTAGCTGCGGTGAAATTCAAGCAGTCCAGTAGGGATAAAGTAAGGAGAGAAAAGTAAGAGCTTATATAGGAAAGGATAGGGTGGGTGTGGCCAATCAATCAGCTTGTCAGTGCGAACACAACGTTGATCCCATGTGGTGTAAGAGTCCCATACTCATGGATTAGTCTATTCTCCAGACTGACCCGGCCGGGTGTGTTTGTACAAGAAACCAAGGCTGTGACAGACATGTAATCGACGCCCATGTGGTCACGTCTATTGAAGTGTCGGGAGACAGGACACTGTTTGTCTTGTTTAATGGCAAGTAAATGCTCAGCGATACGGCACGAGAGTAGCCTCCCCGTCTCACCAATGTACTTCAAAGGACAGCGCTTACACAAAATGGTGTAGACCACATTGCGGCTGGTACAAGAATAGCCATTCCTAATCTTGAATATCCCCTTAGGGAAGACAATCTGGCTAACAAAGGGACATATCTTGCAGCGATTACGACCACATGGCTTGGTGCCCAGATGGGAGGACGGAATAAGCAGACGGCTACGAGACAATAGGTCTCACAGATTTTTGTCCCTCCTGAATACAACGAGGGGTGGGGTGGAAAATATGTTGTTTGTCTCAGGGTCCGCGAGGAGGATCGTGCGGTTTTTCAAAAACTATTTCCTTGACTCTGATGTTGTGGGGATGGTATGTGAGCACCAATTTGCTCCTTTCATTACTATCACTGGAGCGTGATACAAAGGCGTCGGCACGAGTGAAGTTTTTAACTCGCTCAAGTGCAGATTGAAGTATAGCTTCAGGGTAAGACCTTTGTCTAAAAAACTCCACCATTTCCAACGCCTTTTCCAAAAAGTCCTCATTAGATTGGCACAGCCTACGGAGGCGAAGAAGTTGTGAAAAGGGAATAGAATCCTTACAGGATTTTGGATGAGACGAGGGATAGATTAGGTAAGAGTGGCTGTCCGTAGGTTTGAAGTAGGCCGAAGTAAAGAGACAGTTTTTCTGGAGAGTTACAGTAATGTCCAGGAAATTAACCGATAGTTCGGAAATCATGTGAGTGAACTTAATGGAGGGGTGGAAAGAATCAACAAAGTTGATGAACGTGTCAAGTTCACTCCTCTCCATATGAGTGACCCGAATGCCGTCATCAATGTATCTCTTATAAAATTCGGGGAGGCGACCAGTGTATTCTTTTACAACTCTGTGCTCGAAATGGCCCATGAACAAGCAAGCATAGCTTGGTCCCATTTTAGTCCCCATGGCGACCCCACTGATATGGTCAAAGAACTGGCCATTGAACTCAAACGAGTTGAGGGTTAGGACCAATTCCGCCAAACGTAGTAAGGCGTGTGTAGGTATATTGGGGTGAGGTTGTCTGTCCAAAAAGTATTGCACAGTCAGAAGGCCATCGTTGTGGGGAATGGATGTATAGAGGGAACATACATCAAGGAGGAACAGATAGTGCTTTTCGTTTGGATTGATGCTCAGAGAGTCGAATGTCCGTAAGGCATGGTTGGTGTCCTTAACGTACGTACGAAGGGATGCCACTATCGGTTCGAAGACACCATCCAAGAATTGAGAAATGTGTTCTGTTGGACAAGAACATGCAGAGACAATAGTTCTACTAGGTTTACCATCCTTGTGAATTTTAGGAAGGAGATAAAAAGATGGCTTAAACAGGTCACTGTAAAAAATATGCATCCTGAACGCTAATTGGGGTAGAGCGCATTCTGTCATCAACTCATCGATGTTCTTTGTAAGCATTGTGTGGTTTTTAATGATGGGATCTGTGGTTCTCTGTTGGTAGAACTGGGTGTCCTCCAGTTGTCTCTGAGCTTCTTTGATATACAAACTCCTTATCCCATACAATGACGGCTCCGCTTTTGTCGGTCGGTTTGATGACAATGTCTTTACGGCTGCGCAATGGAGACAAGGCTTTCGACTCAAGTTTTTTGGTCGTCATCTCACGCTCATGTAATAAATGTTAAATTTTAATCAGAAAGTTAATTTATACAACTGCACATCACTCAAGAATAGCTAAAATTAACTATACACAGATATATGGTACAACATCTTATCACAAGGCTACCACAGTACTTAACACAAGGCTACCGCAGAACTAAACAAAAGGCTACCACAGAACTAAACACAAGGCTACGACAAAACTAAACACAAGGCTACCACACAACTACACACATTTCTACCACACAACTACACACAAGGCTACGACAAAACTAAACACAAGGCTACCACACAACTACACACAAGGCTACCACACAACTAATCAGAAAGTTAATTTATACAACTGCACATCACTCAAGAAATGCTAAAATTAACTATACACAGATGTATGGTACAACATCTTATCACAAGGCTACCACAGTACTTAACACAAGGCTACCACAGAACTAAACACAAGGCTATCACAGAACTAAACACAACGCTGCCACAGAACTAAACACAAGGCTACCAAACAACTACACACAAGGCTACCACATAACTACACACATGTCTACCACACAACTACACACAAAGCTACCACAGAACTAAACACAAGACTACCAAAGAACTAAACACAAGGCTACCACATAACTAAACACAAGACTACCCCATAACTACACACAAGGCTACCACACAACTAAACACATGTCTACCACACAACTAAACACAAGGCTACCACACAACTAAACACAAGGCTACCAGAGAACTAAACACAAGGTTACCACACAACTACACACTAGGCTACCACACAACTACACACAAGGCTACCAACAAATAAACACAAGGCTACCACAGAACTAAACACAAGGCCACGACAGAACTAAACACAAGGCTTCCACACAACTACACACAAGGCTACCACACAACTACATACAAGGCTACCACACAACTACACACAAGGCTACCACTCAACTACACACAAGGCTACCACACAACTACACACAAGGCTACCACACAACTACATACAAGGCTACCACACAACTACACACAAGGCTACCACACAACTACACACAAGGCTACCACTCAACTACACACAAGGTTACCACACAACTACACACAAGGCTACCACACAACTACACACAAGGCTACCACACAACTACATACAAGGCTACCACTCAACTACACACAAGGCTACCACACAACTACACACAAGGCTACCACATTACTACACACAAGGCTACCACAGAACTAAACACAATCCTACCACACAACTACACACAAGGCTACCACAGAACTCAACACAAGGCTACCACACAACTACACACAAGGCTACCACAGAACTACACATAAGGCTACCACACAACTACCGACAAGGATAACACAGAACTAAACACAAGACTACCAAACAACTACACACAAGGCTACCACAGAACTAAACACAAGACTACCACAGAACTAAACACAAGGCTACCACAGAACTAAACACAACGCTGCCACAGAACTAAACACAAGGCTACCACACAACTACACACAAGGCTACCACAGAACTACACACATGTCTACCACACAACTACACACAAGGCTACCACAGAACTAAACACAAGGCTACCAAAAAACTAAACACAAGGCTACCACAGAACTAAACACAAGACTACCCCATAACTACACACAAGGCTACCACACAACTAAACACATGTCTACCACACAACTAAACACAAAGCTATCACACACCTAAACACAAGGCTACCAGAGAACTAAACACAAGGTTACAACACAACTACACACAAGGCTACCACACAACTACACACAAGGCTACCAACAAATAAACACAAGGCTACCACAGAACTAAACACAAGGCCACGACAGAACTGAACAAAAAGGCTTCCACACAACTACACACAAGGCTACCACACAATTACATACAAGGCTACCACAGAACTACACACAAGGCTACCACACAACTACACACAAGGCTACCACACAACTACACACAAGGCTACCACATTACTACACCAAAGGCTACCACAGAACTAAACACAATCCTACCACACAACTACACACAAGTCTACCCCAGAACTAAACACAAGACTACCACACAACTACACACAAGGCTACTACACAACTACACACATGTCTACCACACAACTACACACAAGGCTACCACACAACTACACACATGTCTACCACACAACTACACACAAGGCTACCACACAACTACACACAAGGCTACGACAAAACTAAACACAAGGCTACCACACAACTACACACATGTCTACCACACAACTACACACAAGGCTATGACGAAACTAAACACAAGGCTACGACAAAACTAAACACAAGGCTACCACACAACTACACACAACAACACACAAGGCTACGACAAAACTAAACACAAGGCTACCGCACAACTACACACAAGGCTACCACACAACTACACACAAGGCTACCAAAAAATAAACACAAGGCTACCACACAACTACACACAAGGCTACCACACAACTACACACAAGGCTACCACATAACTACACACAAGGCTACCACACAACTACACACAAGGCTACCACACAACTACACACAAGGCTACCACACAACTACACACAAGGCTACGACAAAACTAATTACAAGGCTACCACACAACTACACACATGTCTACCACAGAACTACACACAAGGCTATGAGAAAACTAAACACAAGGCTACGACAAAACTAAACACAAGGCTACCACACAACTACACACAACAACACACAAGGCTACGACAAAACTAAACACAAGGCTACCACACAACTACACACAAGGCTACCACACAACTACACACAAGTCTACGACAAAACTAAACACAAGGCTACCACACAACTACACACAAGGCTACCACACAACTACACACATGTCTACCACACAACTACACACAAGGCTACGACAAAACTAAACACAAGGCTACCACACAACTACACACAAGGCTACCACAGAACTTGTCAATGGTTTGTTCCACATGGTAACTTACACAAGACGAGCAACTGTGTTTACACTGATAGTCTATAAATAGAACTGCACGTGCTAGGCTCGTACAAACTCTAATCTTTTCCATAGTGTCGTATGAGAGCCACAGGGATTTTTGAATACAAGATGAACATACTGGCTAAGATGAACATGCAGACCAAAATAAACACAGACGAAAATGAGCATTCACACTTTCACGACCATGCAGACTAAGGTGAATAATAAAGACTAGGATGAACATACAAGGATGAACATACAATGCCATAAATTTAGGACTTTTTATGATAATTTGGTCTACAGTAGGCATCACATAATTCATAGCTAAAGACGTTTGGCGTCATTCTACAGTAGGCATCACATCATTCATAGCTATAGACGTTTGGCGTCATTCTACAGTAGGCATCACATCATTCATAGCTATAGACGTTTGGCGTCATTCTACAGTAGGCATCACATCATTCATAGTTATAGACGTTTGGCGTCATTCTACAGTAGGCATCACATCATTCATAGTTATAGACGTTCGGCGTCATTCTACAGTAGGCATCACATCATTCATAGCTATAGACGTTTGGCGTCATTCTACAGTAGGCATCACATCATTCATAGTTATAGACGTTTGGCGTCATTCTACAGTAGGCATCACATCATTCATAGTTATAGACGTTTGGCGTCATTCTACAGTAGGCATCACATCATTCATAGTTATAGACGTTTGGCGTCATTCTACAGTAGGCATCACATCATTCATAGTTATAGACGTTTGGCGTCATTCTACAGTAGGCATCACATCATTCATAGCTATAGACGTTTGGCGTCATTCTACAGTAGGCATCACATCATTCATAGCTATAGACGTTTGGCGTCATTCTACAGTAGGCATCACATCATTCATAGTTATAGACGTTTGGCGTCATTCTACAGTAGGCATCACATCATTCATAGTTATAGACGTTTGGCGTCATTCTACAGTAGGCATCACATCATTCATAGTTATAGACGTTTGGCGTCATTCTACAGTAGGCATCACATCATTCATAGCTATAGACGTTTGGCGTCATTCTACAGTAGGCATCACATCATTCATAGTTATAGACGTTTGGCGTCATTCTACAGTAGGCATCACATCATTCATAGTTATAGACGTTTGGCGTCATTCTACAGTAGGCATCACATCATTCATAGTTATAGACGTTTGGCGTCATTCTACAGTAGGCATCACATCATTCATAGTTATAGACGTTTGGCGTCATTCTACAGTAGGCATCACATCATTCATAGCTATAGACGTTTGGCGTCATTCTACAGTAGGCATCACATCATTCATAGTTATAGACGTTTGGCGTCATTCTACAGTAGGCATCACATCATTCATAGTTATAGACGTTTGGCGTCATTCTACAGTAGGCATCACATCATTCATAGTTATAGACGTTTGGCGTCATTCTACAGTAGGCATCACATCATTCATAGCTATAGACGTTTGGCGTCATTCTACAGTAGGCATCACATCATTCATAGTTATAGACGTTTGGCGTCATTCTACAGTAGGCATCACATCATTCATAGCTATAGACGTTTGGCGTCATTCTACAGTAGGCATCACATCATTCATAGTTATAGACGTTTGGCGTCATTCTACAGTAGGCATCACATCATTCATAGTTATAGACGTTTGGCGTCATTCTACAGTAGGCATCACATCATTCATAGTTATAGACGTTTGGCGTCATTCTACAGTAGGCATCACATCATTCATAGTTATAGACGTTTGGCGTCATTCTACAGTAGGCATCACATCATTCATAGCTATAGACGTTTGGCGTCATTCGATGATTAGCTATTGGTGCCCAATGCCCACTACGTCTGAAATAGGCTATAAACAGCTATTGGTGCCCAATGCCCACTACGTCTGAAATAGGCTATAATTAGCTATTGGTGCCCAATGCCCACTACGTCTGAAATAGGCTATAATTAGCTATTGGTGCCCAATGCCCACTACGTCTGAAATAGGCTATAATTAGCTATTGGTGCCCAATGCCCACTACGTCCGAAATAGGCTATAATTAGCTATTGGTGCCCAATGCCCGCTACGTCTGAAATAGGCTATAATTAGCTATTGGTGCCCAATGCCCACTACGTCTGAAATAGGCTATAATTAGCTATTGGTGCCCAATGCCCACTACGTCCGAAATAAAATAGGCTATAATTAGCTACTGGTGCCCAATGCCCACTACGTCTGAAATAGGCTATAATTAGCTACTGGTGCCCATTGCCCACTACGTCTGAAATAGGCTATAATTAGCTATTGGTGCCCAATGCCCACTACGTCTGAAATAGGCTATAATTAGCTATTGGTGCCCAATGCCCACTACGTCCGAAATAGGCTATAATTAGCTATTGGTGCCGAATGCCCGCTACGTCTGAAATAGGCTATAATTAGCTATTGGTGCCCAATGCCCACTACGTCTGAAATAGGCTATTATTAGCTATTGGTGCCCAATGCCCACTACGTCCGAAATAGGCTATAATTAGCTTTTGGTGCCCAAAGCCCACTACGTCCGAAATAGGCTATAATTAGCTATTGGTGCCCAATGCCCACTACGTCTGAAATAGGCTATAATTAGCTATTGGTGCCCAATGCCCATTACGTCTGAAATAGGCTATAATTAGCTATTGGTGCCCAATGCCCACTACGTCTGAAATAGGCTATAATTAGCTATTGGTGCCCAATGCCCACTACGTCCGAAATAAAATAGGCTATAATTAGCTACTGGTGCCCAATGCCCACTACGTCTGAAATAGGCTATAATTAGCTACTGGTGCCCATTGCCCACTACGTCTGAAATAGGCTATAATTAGCTACTGGTGCCCATTGCCCACTACGTCTGAAATAGGCTATAATTAGCTATTAGTGCCCAATGCCCACTACGTCTGAAATAGGCTATAATTAGCTATTGGTGCCCAATGCCCACTACTTCCGAAATAAAATAGGCTATAATTAGCTACTGGTGCCCAATGCCCACTACGTCTGAAATAGGCTATAATTAGCTACTGGTGCCCATTGCCCACTACGTCTGAAATAGGCTATATTTAGCTACTGGTGCCCATTGCCCACTACGTCTGAAATAGGCTATAATTAGCTATTAGTGCCCAATGCCCACTACGTCTGAAATAGGCTATTATTAGCTATTGGTGCCCAATGCCCACTACGTCCGAAATAGGCTATAATTAGCTTTTGGTGCCCAAAGCCCACTACGTCCGAAATAGGCTATAATTAGCTATTGGTGCCCAATGCCCACTACGTCTGAAATAGGCTATAATTAGCTATTGGTGCCCAATGCCCACTACGTCTGAAATAGGCTATAATTAGCTATTGGTGCCCAATGCCCACTACGTCTGAAATAGGCTATAATTAGCTATTGGTGCCCAATGCCCACTACGTCTGAAATAGGCTATAATTAGCTATTGGTGCCCAATGCCCACTACGTCCGAAATAAAATAGGCTATAATTAGCTACTGGTGCCCAATGCCCACTACGTCTGAAATAGGCTATAATTAGCTACTGGTGCCCATTGCCCACTACGTCTGAAATAGGCTATAATTAGCTACTGGTGCCCATTGCCCACTACGTCTGAAATAGGCTATAATTAGCTATTAGTGCCCAATGCCCACTACGTCTGAAATAGGCTATAATTAGCTATTGGTCCCCGATGCCCACTACGTCTGAAATAGGCTATAATTAGCTACTGGTGCCCATTGCCCACTACGTCTGAAATAGGCTATATTTAGCTACTGGTGCCCATTGCCCACTACGTCTGAAATAGGCTATAATTAGCTATTAGTGCCCAATGCCCACTACGTCTGAAATAGGCTATTATTAGCTATTGGTGCCCAATGCCCACTACGTCCGAAATAGGCTATAATTAGCTTTTGGTGCCCAAAGCCCACTACGTCCGAAATAGGCTATAATTAGCTATTGGTGCCCAATGCCCACTACGTCTGAAATAGGCTATAATTAGCTATTGGTGCCCAATGCCCACTACGTCTGAAATAGGCTATAATTAGCTATTGGTGCCCAATGCCCACTACGTCTGAAATAGGCTATAATTAGCTATTGGTGCCCAATGCCCACTACGTCTGAAATAGGCTATAATTAGCTATTGGTGCCCAATGCCCACTACGTCCGAAATAAAATAGGCTATAATTAGCTACTGGTGCCCAATGCCCACTACGTCTGAAATAGGCTATAATTAGCTACTGGTGCCCATTGCCCACTACGTCTGAAATAGGCTATAATTAGCTACTGGTGCCCATTGCCCACTACGTCTGAAATAGGCTATAATTAGCTATTAGTGCCCAATGCCCACTACGTCTGAAATAGGCTATAATTAGCTATTGGTGCCCGATGCCCACTACGTCTGAAATAGGCTATAATTAGCTATTGGTGCCCAATGCCCACTACGTCCGAAATAAAATAGGCTATAATTAGCTACTGGTGCCCAATGCCCACTACGTCTGAAATAGGCTATAATTAGCTACTGGTGCCCATTGCCCACTACGTCTGAAATAGGCTATAATTAGCTATTAGTGCCCAATGCCCACTACGTCTGAAATAGGCTATAATTAGCTATTGGTCCCCGATGCCCACTACGTCTGAAATAGGCTATAATTAGCTACTGGTGCCCATTGCCCACTACGTCTGAAATAGGCTATATTTAGCTACTGGTGCCCATTGCCCACTACGTCTGAAATAGGCTATAATTAGCTATTAGTGCCCAATGCCCACTACGTCTGAAATAGGCTATTATTAGCTATTGGTGCCCAATGCCCACTACGTCCGAAATAGGCTATAATTAGCTTTTGGTGCCCAAAGCCCACTACGTCCGAAATAGGCTATAATTAGCTATTGGTGCCCAATGCCCACTACGTCTGAAATAGGCTATAATTAGCTATTGGTGCCCAATGCCCACTACGTCTGAAATAGGCTATAATTAGCTATTGGTGCTCAATGCCCACTACGTCTGAAATAGGCTATAATTAGCTATTGGTGCCCAATGCCCACTACGTCTGAAATAGGCTATAATTAGCTATTGGTGCCCAATGCCCACTACGTCCGAAATAAAATAGGCTATAATTAGCTACTGGGGCCCAATGCCCACTACGTCTGAAATAGGCTATAATTAGCTACTGGTGCCCATTGCCCACTACGTCTGAAATAGGCTATAATTAGCTACTGGTGCCCATTGCCCACTACGTCTGAAATAGGCTATAATTAGCTATTAGTGCCCAATGCCCACTACGTCTGAAATAGGCTATAATTAGCTATTGGTGCCCGATGCCCACTACGTCTGAAATAGGCTATAATTAGCTATTGGTGCCCAATGCCCACTACGTCCGAAATAAAATAGGCTATAATTAGCTACTGGTGCCCAATGCCCACTACGTCTGAAATAGGCTATAATTAGCTACTGGTGCCCATTGCCCACTACGTCTGAAATAGGCTATATTTAGCTACTGGTGCCCATTGCCCACTACGTCTGAAATAGGCTATAATTAGCTATTAGTGCCCAATGCCCACTACGTCTGAAATAGGCTATAATTAGCTGTTGGTGCCCGATGCCCACTACGTCTGAAATAGGCAATAATTAGCTATTGGTGCCCAATGCCCACTACGTCTGAAATAGGCTATAATTAGCTGTTGGTGCCCGATGCCCACTACGTCTGAAATAGGCAATAATTAGCTATTGGTGCCCAATGCCACTACGTCTGAAATAGGCAATAATTAGCTATTGGTGCCCAATGCCCTCTACGTCTGAATATTGCATTATTTGCTACTAGATCCGACCAGCGGCGTAGCATACGCCGCAGAATTGCTCACATATAGTGCAAAGAAAGGTGTAAAATAACGGGCACAAACTTCCCGCTGTGTGCATTATGTGTCACGTGTGAATCACGAGTGTTGATGACAGAGAGGTCACGTGAGTGAAAGCGCGGGAGAATGTTCTGTAGTGTTGTTCAAGATGGCTGGACTGGTGTGATTATGTTTCCACGGAGTGTAACCTCAATTTGATATTTGTGTATATAGTGTGCATATTAAAGTTATTTTGTTGACAATAATACTTCAAGGATTTATTGCACGGAAGTGTGTGTTATGTAAGAACGCCTACAGCACATATATAAAAGCGAACCAGTTACATTATGGTAGTTGTTTTGTGCAATTTAGTTAGGTGCGCATAGTGCAACGCGGTGTGGGTGTGCACACTACAACATATACATAGAATGCGGCGTCACTTTTGCTCTTGTTTCTGGCGAATTATATATTTAGATTAGATTTTTTGTTAGGTTTTAAATGATGGATAGCGCGGTTTCATTATTCGCGCTACTCTTCGCCATCAATATCTAATCACTGGAACATGGACGAAATATTTGAACAATATTTATAAGCGTATATCAGGTTAATCTTCTGTCCGGCATTAGGCTACTTTTGTTTCGAGATTATTCAATGGAACGAAATGACATGATCAAAATGTGAGCTCCTGACGAGCCTTGTATGATGAAGTCAGCCTATCACTTGCGCTACGCACCATCGACGAGAGTGTGGTCCACGTAGCATTACAGACAAGCAGAATGGCCAGCATTTTGTTTACATCACGTGGTACAATGTCATGGCACAAAACACAATTACGTTCCTGAGTCAGACCATTCAGATGGGATGGCCATGATTAACCCTAACCCTAACCCTAACCCAGTTTGATGTTAGACATTTTTTTTAAACATTGACATAATTGACATGACTTTTCAACCAGTCAAGTAGATGACATGACTTTTCAACCAGTCAAGTAGATGACTTTTCAACCAGTCAAGTAGATGACATGACTTTTCAACCAGTCAAGTAGATAACATGACTTTTCAACCAGTCAAGTAGATGACATGACTTTTCAACCAGTCAAGTAGATGACATGACTTTTCAACCAGTCAAGTAGATGACATGACTTTTCAACCAGTCAAGTAGATGACATGACTTTTCAACCAGTCAAGTAGATGACATGACTTTTCAACCAGTCAAGTAGATGACATGACTTTTCAACCAGTCAAGTAGATGACATGACTTTTCAACCAGTCAAGTAGATGACATGACTTTTCAACCAGTCAAGTAGATGACATGACTTTTCAACCAGTCAAGTAGATGACATGACTTTTCAACCAGTCAAGTAGATGACATGACTTTGATACACTTTTTTAATCAATTTCTTTCTGTTTAATAAAGAAAGTTTGTATATTATTTTATTTTATCATATTGTATTTTTATTACGTGTTATAATATTAATATGTTTTTCATTTTATATTGATGTATTTTAAAAACGTTTTATAACATATGTTTTCCTATATAAATGCTGCATTATGATTTTTTTAAAGTGTGTTTTTACACACACACACACGCACGCACACACACACACACACATGTATAAATTAGGGCTGCGGAAATTATAAATTAATTTCTCGATTAATCGTTAAAAATTGTATCGATTAAATATCGATTAAAATAATGTTAATCGATAAACTTTCGATTAAAATTTTAAAAAATATTTATAATATTTTGTAAAAATTTTAGTAATAAATAATAAATTATTAATAATTAATAATAATTTATATATATTTTTTTACGTACAAACATCTCCCGCGTAATATTAAAATTTATTTTATTAATGTATGTTGACCGGCAGACGTCAACTATAAAGCGGCTGACAGCATCAGCGCAGTTAAATTTAAACATATAACTAGAAAGTTGAGAAAATATATTGTTTTTAAGCTAACTGCGGATGGCAAAGTCGAAGATGGTGAAAACATTTACTGTGTCCACTGACATAAACAATTCTCTTTTAAAGGATCAAAAACATCGTTGACGTACCACCTTCAGCACAAATCAAGTATCAACACATTGTCATGAAATTGAGTTCAAAATAATCTTAATTTTCAATGTCCGTGAGAAATGTTCAGTTTAGTGACGTCATTATTTCCTATTTTTGGTTTTAATCGAAATTATCGATTAATTAATCGATAATTTTTCAAAAGTTAACGATTAAATTTAAATTAATCGATAACAGCCCTAATATATATATATATATATATATATATATATATATATATATATATATATATATATATATATATATATATATATATATATATACACACACATACGCACACTAGCAAAATACCCGCGCTGCGCATCGGAAAATTAGGATTTCAGTTAGCGTTGAGAACCCGCGTAACAAAAATTCAAAACACCAATTGATTTCAATATGGATCATTATGGGTATACTTGTTTATCAATAAGTGTCAAGGTCGTGTAAAATCAAATTTGGAATAAAATGACATTAAGGGCCCCCGTGGACAATAGGGGGGGGGCAGGATGTGCATATCTCATAAGGCCTGAAGATTTCAATCTAGGTCATTATTGAGATAAGTGTCTATATTTATTTAAATTGTTTAAAATCTAATGGGAAATAAAGCTTCAAAATTTTAAGAAAAAATTATTTTGTTCCCCGGCCCCAAAGGAACAGACGTTAGGAGTTCATTACCCTATAGAATTTTTTTTTCTTATCAAAATAGGAAACTTAATGGTGCGTCAGTTTTTATTTAACTCATATATGGAAAACACTATATTTGTTCCCCCGACCCACCATCTTATCTTATCTGTTACAGACGCTCCTTCTATACAGAATATTATTATCTATGGTTGGGAATTTTAAAATTCTTTTTCGCCAATTATCGTCGTAAGAGTGTACTCTTCCCAAAGTTTCATACTCCTACCTACACGGGAGGTTGGAGATTTTATGAGTTTGTTTTATATAGCTCATATATGGAAAAAAAACTACATTTAGGCCCCCGGTCCCCCAATGAGTGATAGTTTTATATTTGTTTCACCTGTTACCATAGCGGAAGTGTACTCAACAACTTCTCCAAGTTTTATGCTTCTACCTACACGGGAAGTTGGAGAACTAGTGATGAGTCAATCAGTGAGTGAGGGAGTCAGTGAGGTCTTTGCTTTTTATTAGTATACTAGCAAAATACCCGCACTTAGCAGCGGAAAATTAAAATTTCAGTTTGCTTTGAGAATCCACGTAACACCAATCCAAAACACCAATTGATTTCAATCTGGATCATGATAGATATATTTGTTTGTCAATTTTTGATTAGGTCGTGTCAAATCAAATGGGAGATAAAACTACACAAAGGGCCCCTGTTGAAAATGGCGGCAGGATGTGCACATTTCAAAAGGGCTGAAGATTTCAATATAATATCATTATGGAGATACGTGTCTATGTTTATTTAACATTTTAAAAATTTAATCGTAAATGAAGCTTTAAAAGTTTGCGAAAAAATTATGTTGGTCTCCGGCCCCTAAGGAACAGACGTTAGGAGTTCATTTGCTAAAGAATTTTAAATTTTTAAATATCAAATTTTGATCAATAATTCATCCATATACCTAGTAGCCAGTGGCATAGCAAAAGAATTTGTAGAAGGTTTGGACCCATGAGGCTTAACCTCTTTGGGGCCCCCCTCTAAGGGGGCCCGGGGGGACTTTCGAATTTGGACCCCTTCCCCTTCCCATAGCTACGCCACTGCTAGGAGCCACTGTTTAAAATACAATTGACATAACTCATGTTTAAAAATGGCATTACGGCCCCCCGGCCCCTAATAAGTGGTGTTTTAAAGAAAAATACAGAAACCTTCGTGGGAGAGTACTTGAAAATTTCACAAAGTTTAATGGCCGTGGGATGAATAAAAAATACTATTTTTACGGCTTTAAAAAATCTAAAATAAGGGCCCGGTTACCCTATCGTTTCAATCTGGATCATGATGCATATGTTTGTTTGTCAATGTTTGGGGAAAAAAAGTGAAATCAAATGGTTAAAATGTCTTAAAAGTTTACAAAATTGAGTTTAGGGGCCCTCGTCTCGAAAAGAATGAAAAATAAAATTTCAATGCCATATTTTATATAGCCATATTTGCCATATATCATAGGCCATCAACTTTTGTATTCCAAGTTTATGTCGAAATCAATTTACATAGTATCCAAAGTTTAAACAAATTTTATTTACCTCATAAGGTGAAAAAGCTACAGTTGGGCCCCCGCTGCCAATGAGTGATAATTTAAATATTTGTTTTTGAAAGTTACTATCGCGGGAGTGTATTCAACAACTTCCCAAAGTTTCATGTTTCTACCTACAAGAGACGTTGGAGAATAAGTGATTTTCAATTTTTATAAAATTCATGCAAGGAAAAAACTACATTAGGGCCCCCGGCCCACATTAAGTGATAATTTAAATATTTTTTCGTCTGATACTATCGCGAAAGTGAGTGTACTCAACATCTTCCCAAAGTTTCATGCTTTTACCTACACGGGAATTTGGAGAATTAGCGATACGTCAGTTTTTATAAAGTTTTTATTAAAAAAACTACATTTGGGACCCTGGCCCCACATGAGTGTTCTTTTTCCCAATTATCGTCATGAGAGTGGACTCAACAACTTCCCACAGTTTCCTGCTTCTACCTACACTGGAAATTGGAGAATTAGTGATGAATCAGTGAGTAAGGGATTTGGCTTTTATATTAGTTAAGAAGATACAAATAAAATGCAAAGCCCTGACTGACTCACTGACTCATCAGTAATTCTCGAACTTCGGGGGTATATATTTAAAAAGTCTTAATGTACTGATCTTGAAAAATATTGACAATTATCTCAATCTATATCCAGTTTGAAATCTACAGGTGTTTTGAACTTTACATCTTGAACATTTTGGCGTTAGGATCCTTTGTGCAATTCTTTTTATTTTAAAAGTTTTATTTTAAAAAAATTTAAACAATGTCACCAGTCAACATTCCACCGATATGTAAACAATGTCTACAGTCCACATTCCACCGATATGTAAACAATGTCTACAGTCCACATTCCACCGATATGTAAACAATGGCTACAGTCCACATTCCACCGATATGTAAACAATGTCTACAGTCCACATTCCACCGATATGTAAACAATGGCTACAGTCCACATTCCACCGATATGTAAACAATGTCTACAGTCCACATTCCACCGATATGTAAACAATGTCTACAGTCCACATTCCACCGATATGTAAACAATGGCTACAGTCAACATTCAACCGATATGTAAACAATGGCTACAGTCCACATTCCACCGATATGTAAACAATGTCTACAGTCCACATTCCACCGATATGTAAACAATGTCTACAGTCCACATTCCACCGATATGTAAACAATGGCTACAGTCAACATTCAACCGATATGTAAACAATGTATACAGTCAACATTCAACCGATATGTAAACAATGGCTACAGTCCACATTCCACCGATATGTAAACAATGTCTACAGTCCACATTCCACCGATATGTAAACAATGTCTACAGTCAACATTCAACCGATATGTAAACAATGGCTACAGTCAACATTCAACCGGTATGTAAACAATGGCTACAGTCAACATTCAATCGATATGTAAACAATGGCTACAGTCAACATTCAATCGATATGTAAACAATGGCTACAGTCAACATTCAACCGATATGTAAACAATGGCTACAGTCAACATTTAACCGATATGTAAACAATGGCTACAGTCAACATTCAATCGATATGTAAACAATGGCTACAGTCAACATTCAACCGATATGTAAACAATGGCTACAGTCAACATTTAACCGATATGTAAACAATGGCTACAGTCAACATTCAACCGATATGTAAACAATGGCTACAGTCAACATTCAACCGATATGTAAACAATGGCTACAGTCAACATTCAACCGATATGTAAACAATGGCTACAGTCAACATTCAACCGATATGTAAACAATGGCTACAGTCAACATTTAACCGATATGTAAACAATGGCTACAGTCAACATTTAACCGATATGTAAACAATGGCTACAGTCAACATTCAATCGATATGTAAACAATGGCTACAGTCAACATTCAACCGATATGTAAACAATGTCTACAGTCAACATTCAACCGATATGTAAACAATGGCTACAGTCAACATTCAACCGATATGTAAACAATCAACATTCAACCGATATGTAAACAATGTCTACAGTCAACATTCAACCGATATGTAAACAATGGCTACAGTCAACATTCAACCGGTATGTAAACAATGGCTACAGTCAACATTCAACCGATATGTAAACAATGTCTACAGTCAACATTCAACCGATATGTAAACAATGTCTACAGTCAACATTCAACCGATATGTACACAATGGCTACAGTCAACATTCAATCGATATGTAAACAATGTCTACAGTCAACATTCAACCGATATGTACACAATGGCTACAGTCAACATTCAACCGATATGTAAACAGTGGCTACAGTCAACATTCAACCGATATGTAAACAATGGCTACAGTCAACATTCAACCGATATGTAAACAATGTCTAAAGTCAACATTCAACCGATATGTAAACAATGTCTACAGTCAACAGTCAACCGTTATGTGACCAATGTCTACAGTCACCATTCGACCGATATGTGAACAATGTCTACAGTCAACATTCAACCGTTATGTGACCAATGTCTACAGTCAACATTCAACCGATATGTAAACAATGGCTACAGTCAACATTCAACCGATATGTAAACAATGGCTACAGTCAACATTCAACCGATATGTAAACAATGGCTACAGTCAACATTCAACCGATATGTGAACAATGTCTACAGTCAACATTCAACCGTTATGTGACCAATGTCTACAGTCAACATTCAACCGATATGTAAATAATGTCTACAGTCAACATTCAACCGATATGTACACAATGGCTACAGTCAACATTCAACCGATATGTGAACAATGTCTACAGTCAACATTCAACCGTTATGTGACCAATGTCTACAGTCAACATTCAACCGATATGTAAACAATGGCTACAGTCAACATTCAACCGATATGTGAACAATGTCTACAGTCAACATTCAACCGTTATGTGACCAATGTCTACAGTCAACATTCAACCGATATGTAAACAATGGCTACAGTCAACATTCAACCGATATGTAAACAATGTCTACAGTCAACATTCAACCGATATGTAAACACTGGCTACAGTCAACATTCAACCGATATGTAAATAATGGCTATAGTCAACATTCAAACGATAAGTAAACAATGGCTATAGTCAACATTCAACCGATATGCAAACACTGTCTGCAGTCACCATTCGACCGATATGTGAACAATGTCTACAGTCAACATTCAACCGATATGTGAACAATGTCTACAGTCAACATTCAACCGATATGTAAACAATGACTACAGTCAACATTCAACCGATATGTAAACAATGGCTACAGTCAACATTCAACCGATAAGTAAACACTGTCTACAGTCAACATTCAAAGGATATGTAAACAATGGATACAGTCAACATTCAAACGATATGTAAACAATGGCTACAGTCAACATTCAACCAATATGTAAACAATGGCTACAGTCAACATTCAACCGATATGTAAACAATGGCTACAGTCAACATTCAACCGATATGTAAACAATGGCTACAGTCAACATTCAACCAATATGTAAACAATGGCTACAGTCAACATTCAACCGGTATGTGAACATAGTCTACAGTCAACATTCAACCGATATGTTAACAATGTCTACAGTCAACATTCAACCGATAAGTAAACACTGTCTACAGTCACCATTCGACCGATATGTGAACAATGTCTACAGTCAACATTCAACCGGTATGTGAACATAGTCTACAGTCAACATTCAACCGATATGTTAACAATGTCTACAGTCAACATTCAACCGATATGTAAACAATGTCTCCAGTCAACATTCAACCGATATGCAAATAATGTCTACAGTCAACATTCAACCGATATGTAAACAATGTCTACAGTCAACATTCAACCGATATGTAAACAATGTCTACAGTCAACATTCAACCGATATGTAAACAATGTCTACAGTCAACATTCAACCGATATGCAAACAATGGCTACAGTCAACATTCAACCGATATGTAAACAATGTCTACAGTCAACATTCAACCGATATGTAAACAATGTCTACAGTCAACATTCAACCGATATGCAAACAATGGCTACAGTCAACATTCAACCGATATGTAAACAATGTCTACAGTCAACATTCAACCGATATGTAAACAATGGCTACAGTCAACATTCAACCGATATGTAAACAATGGCTACAGTCAACATTTAACCGATATGTAAACAATGGCTACAGTCAACATTCAACCGATATGTAAACAATGTCTACAGTCAACATTCACTCGATATGTAAACAATGGCTACAGTCAACATTCAATCGATATGTAAACAATGGCTACAGTCAACATTCAATCGATATGTAAACAATGGCTACAGTCAACATTCAATCGATATGTAAACAATGGCTACAGTCAACATTCAATCGATATGTAAACAATGGCTACAGTCAACATTCAATCGATATGTAAACAATGGCTACAGTCAACATTCAATCGATATGTAAACAATGGCTACAGTCAACATTCAATCGATATGTAAACAATGGCTACAGTCAACATTCAACCGATATGTAAACAATGGCTACAGTCAACATTTAACCGATATGTAAACAATGGCTACAGTCAACATTCAATCGATATGTAAACAATGGCTACAGTCAACATTCAATCGATATGTAAACAATGGCTACAGTCAACATTCAACCGATATGTAAACAATGGCTACAGTCAACATTTAACCGATATATAAACAATGGCTACAGTCAACATTCAATCGATATGTAAACAATGGCTACAGTCAACATTCAATCGATATGTAAACAATGGCTACAGTCAACATTCAATCGATATGTAAACAATGGCTACAGTCAACATTCAATCGATATGTAAACAATGGCTACAGTCAACATTCAATCGATATGTAAACAATGGCTACAGTCAACATTCAATCGATATGTAAACAATGGCTACAGTCAACATTCAATCGATATGTAAACAATGGCTACAGTCAACATTCAATCGATATGTAAACAATGGCTACAGTCAACATTCAACCGATATGTAAACAATGGCTACAGTCAACATTTAACCGATATGTAAACAATGGCTACAGTCAACATTCAATCGATATGTAAACAATGGCTACAGTCAACATTCAATCGATATGTAAACAATGGCTACAGTCAACATTCAACCGATATGTAAACAATGGCTACAGTCAACATTTAACCGATATGTAAACAATGGCTACAGTCAACATTCAATCGATATGTAAACAATGGCTACAGTCAACATTCAATCGATATGTAAACAATGGCTACAGTCAACATTCAATCGATATGTAAACAATGTCTACAGTCAACATTCAATCGATATGTAAACAATGGCTACAGTCAACATTCAATCGATATGTAAACAATGGCTACAGTCAACATTCAATCGATATGTAAACAATGGCTACAGTCAACATTCAATCGATATGTAAACAATGGCTACAGTCAACATTCAATCGATATGTAAACAATGGCTACAGTCAACATTCAATCGATATGTAAACAATGGCTACAGTCAACATTCAATCGATATGTAAACAATGGCTACAGTCAACATTCAACCGATATGTAAACAATGGCTACAGTCAACATTTAACCGATATGTAAACAATGGCTACAGTCAACATTCAACCGATATGTAAACAATGGCTACAGTCAACATTCAACCGATATGTAAACAATGTGCTACAGTCAACATTCAACCGATATGTAAACAATGGCTACAGTCAACATTCAACCGATATGTAAACAATGGCTACAGTCAACATTCAACCGATATGTAAACAATGGCTACAGTCAACATTCAACCGATATGCAAACAATGGCTACAGTCAACATTCAACCGATATGTAAACACTGGCTACTGTCACCATTCGACCGATATGTAAACAATGTCTACAGTCAACAATCAACCGATATGTAAACAATGGCTACAGTCAACATTCGACTGATTAAAATTTAACTGTTGGAAGCTGTTGGGTAAATGGTTCTGGCAATTATTTTTCTTTAAATTTCCACTCATATGAGTCTGGGTGCCGAAAATGTCGTTTTTTAATTCTATAAGCAATACAAAAATTAGTTTAAGCATTATGGACTGGGTAAATGGATGGCTCTTGATCAAACTTGGGACGTACAAACATAAAATACTATAGGGACTGAACTCGTTATGAACATTTCTTTGGGGTGTGGGAGGGGGAAACGTTATTTCCCATTAGGTATCCAGGATATTGACACTATTGACACATTTTCTCATCATGATTTAGACTGACATTACAATAGTCCTGTAACTTAAATGTTGCACAGATTGGCACCCGAGACTCCTAATGTCTTATTTTCTTATATAAGCTAACAGCTGTGCCATCACTTTTTGCAATAATCTCAGAAGAAAGGAAATTCAAAAGAAACCAATTAATGGTACTCAACAACTTCACAAAGTTTCTAGGGGGATCGGATAAATAAAATCGATACATATTTAAACGAATGTATGGATCTGTCTGTGATCTGTCTGTCTGTGATCTGTCTGTGATCTGTCTGCCCACCTGTGATCTGTCTGTGATCTGTCTGTGATCTGTCTGTGATCTGTCTGTGATCTGTCTGTGATCTGTCTGTCTGTGATCTGTCTGTCTGTGATCTGTCTGTCTGTGATCTGTCTGTCTGTGATCTGTCTGTCTGTGATCTGTCTGTCTGTGATCTGTCTGTCTGTGATCTGTCTGTCTGTGATCTGTCTGTCTGTGATCTGTCTGTCTGTGATCTGTCTGTCTGTGATCTGTATGTCTGTCTGTGATCTGTCTGTCCGTCTGTGATTTGTCTGTCTTTGATCTGTCTGTCTGTCTGTGATGTCTGTCTGTCTGTGATGTCTGTCTGTCTGTGATCTGTCTGTCTGTTTGCGATCTGTATGTCTGTGATCTGTCTCTTTGTGATCTGTCTGTCTGGGATCTATCTGTTTGTGATCTGTCTGTCTGTGAAATGTCTCTGTTATCTGTCTGTCTGTTATCTGTATGTCTGTTTGTTATCTGTCTGTAGGTGATATGTCTGTCTGTGATTTGTCTGTCTGTGATCTGTCTGTCTGTGATCTGTCTGTCTGTGATCTGTCTGTGATCTGTTTGTCTATCTGTCTGTGAACTGTCTGTGATAAGTCTGTCTGTCTGTGATCTGTTTGTCTGTCTGTGATCTGTCTGTCTGTGAGGTGCCTGTCTGTCTGTGACATGTCTGTCTGTCTTTGATCTGTCTGTCTGTCTGTGATCTGTCTGTCTGTCTGTGATCTGTCTGTCTGTCTGTGATCTGTCTGTCTGTCTGTGATCTGTCTGTCTGTCTGTGATCTGTCTGTCTGTCTTTGATCTGTCTGTTATATGTCTGTCTGTCTGTCGGTGATATGTCTGTCTGTCTGTGATCTGTCTCTCTGTCTGTCTGTGATCTGTTTGTGATCTGTCTGTCTGTTATCTGTCTGTCTGTCTGTGATCTGTCTATCTGTGATCTGTCTGTGATATGTCTGTCTGTGATATGTCTGTCTGCGATCTGTCTATCTTTCTGACTGTGATCTGTCTGTGGTCCGTCTGTCTGTCTGTGATCTGTCTGTGAGCTGTCTGTCTGTCTGTGATCTGTCTGTCTGTTTATCTGTGATCTGTCTGTCTCTATGTGATCCGTCTGTCTGTCTGGGTGTCCTTACACTTACAATACCATTCAACCTATCGCCATGAAAATGTTAAATAATGTAGAGTAAACATCCACGATGGTTATTGGTGAATTTCTTTTTTAAAAATTACCACTGATTTGAGGCCGGGGCCCATTTCTTTTAAAAATTACCACTGATTTGAGGCCGGGAGCCCATTTCTTTAAAAAATTACCACTGATTTGAGACCGGGGGCCCATTTCATTTAAAAATTACCACTGATTTTAGGCCGGGGGCCCATTTCTTTTAAAAATTACAACTGATTTGAGGCCGGGGGCCCATTTCTTTTAAAAATTACCACTGATTTGAGGCCGGGGCCCATTTATTTTAAAAATTACCACTGATTTGAGGCCGGGGGCCCATTTCTTTTAAAAATTACCACTGATTTGAGGCCGGGGGCCCATTTCTTTTTAAAATTATCACTGATTTGAGGCCGGGGGCCCATTTCTTTTAGAAATTACCACTTATTTTAAGCCGGGGGCCCATTTCTTTTAAAAATTACCACTGATTTGAGGTCGGGGGCCCATTTCTTTTAAAAAAGTCACCACTGATTTGGGACCATTCCCCAAAAATTTCGTTTTTCTTAAAATGAGCTATGTTAAAATTATTTTAAACTTTGGCTACTGGGTAAATGCATAGTTCTTAACCAAACTTGTTTCATTAGAACTTGATGACCCATATTAAAATCCTATAGGGCATTCAACACCAAATGTCCATTCTTTCGGGGCATGGGATTACATAATTATATTTAAGACCCCCATTCGATTTTATGCGATCTTGACAAATTTTGATAAATATATACATCATGATCCAGCTTAAAATCTTAATGGGTTTTGAACTTATATCTTGCATCATTTGGCCTTGAGACCATGAATGGCTTTTACTCTTATATATGATTTCAAAATATTGTATAAAATATAATTGTTATTATTTGCTAACTGCGCAATTGATACGATCGACGTGAAACTCCGGGAAGACTATACTTCCACATAGAGTTCTAATGACTACACTTCCACTGTAACTTCCACATAGAGTTCTGACTACACTTCCACATAGAATTCTGGCTACACTTCCACATAGAGTTCTGACTACACTTCCACATAGAGTTCTGGCTAAACTTCCACATAGAGTTCTGACTACACTTCCACATAGAGTTCTGGCTACACTTCCACATAGAGTTCTGACTACACTTCCACATAGAGTTCTGACTACACTTCCACATAGAGTTCTGACTACACTTCCACATAGAATTCTGGCTACACTTCCACATAGAGCTCTGACTACACTTCCATATAGAGTTCTGGCTACACTTCCACATAGAGTTCTGACTACACTTCCACATAGAGTTCTGACTACACTTCCACATAGAATTCTGGCTACACTTCCACATAGAGCTCTGACTACACTTCCACATAGAATTCTGGCTACATTTCCACATAGAGTTCTGACTACACTTCCAGATAGAGTTCTGGCTACACTTCCACATAGAGTTCTGAATACACTTCTACATAGAGTTCTGGCTACACTTCTACATAGAGTTCTGACTACACTTCCAGAGTTCTGGCAAAAAGGCATACTTAATAAAAAAGAAACACGGTTGGTCGACAGCAGAAAGGAGGTCAATAAAAGTATTAAAAAACAACTGGCTACTGGATTAATGGATGGAGCTATTTTATTTGTTCTTTTTCGGAAACTATTAAGACTTTATTTAACATTGGATTTAACACACAATAATAAAAAATGATAAATAAATCCATCATCATCCGACCTGAGATGAACCGACGCTTCGAACTTTGAACTTTTAACTTTGAACTTTACTTATTGCATGGATTGGACCCGATGCAACAACTTTACTTATTGCATGGATTGGATCCGATGCAACAACTTTACTTATTGCATGGATTGGACCCGATGCAACAACTTTACTTATTGCATGGATTGGACCCGATGCAACAACTTTACTTATTGCATGGATTGGACCCGGTGCAACAAATTTACTTATTGCATGAATTGGACCCGATGCAACAACTTTACTTATTGCATGGATTAAAACCCGATGCAACAACTTTACTTATTGCATGGATTGGACCCGATGCAACAACTTTACTTATTGCATGGATTGGACCCGGTGAAACAACTTTACTTATTGCATGGATTGGACCCGATGCAACAGCTTTACTTATTGCATGGATTGGACCCGATGCAACAACTTTACTTATTGCATGTATTGGACCCGATGCAAAAACTTTAATTATTGCATGGATTGGACCCGGTGCAACAACTTTACTTATTGCATGGATTGGACCCGGTGCAACAACTTTACTTATTGCATGGATTGGACCCGATGCAGTAACTTTACTTATTGCATGGATTGGACCCGATGCAACAACTTTATTTATTGCATGGATTGGACCCGGTGCAACAACTTTACTTATTGTATGGATTGGACCCGATGCAACAACTTTACTTATTGCATGGATTGGACCCGGTGCAACAACTTTACTTATTGCATGGATTGGACCAAGTGCAACAACTTTACTTATTGCATGGATTGGACTGATGCAACAACTTTACTTATTGCATGGATTGGACCCGGTGCAACGACTTTACTTATTGCATGGATTGGACCCGGTGCAACAACTTTACTTATTGCATGGAGTTGACCCGATGCAATAACTTTACTTATTGCGTGGATTGGACCCGATGCAACAACTTTACTTATTGCATGGATTGGACCCGATGCAACAACTTTACTTATTGCATGGATTGGACCCGGTGCAACAACTTTACTTATTGCATGTATTGGACCCGGTGCAACCACTTTACTTATTGCATGGATTGGACCCGGTACAACAACTTTACTTATTGCATGGATTGGACCCGGTGCAACAACTTTACTTATTGCATGGATTGGACCCGATGCAACAACTTTATTTATTGCATCGATCGGACCCGGTGCAACAACTTTATTTATTGCATGGATTGGACCCGATACAACAACTTTACTTATTGCATGGATTGGACCCGGTACAATAACTTTACTTATTGTATAGATTGGACCCGATGCTACAACTTTACTTATTGCATGGATTGGACCGATGCAACAACTTTACTTATTGCATGGATTGGACCCGATGCAACAAATTTACTTATTGCATGGATTGGACCCGATGCAACAACTTTACTTATTGCATGGATTGGACCGATGCAATAACTTTACTTATTGCCTGGATTGGACCCGGTACAACAACCTTACTTATTGTATGGATTGGACCCGATGCTACAACTTTACTTATTGCATGGATTGGACCGATGCAACAACTTTACTTATTGCATGGATTGGACCCGATGCAACAAATTTACTTATTGCATGGATTGGACCCGATGCAACAACTTTACTTATTGCATGGATTGGACCGATGCAATAACTTTACTTATTGCATGGATTGGACCCGATGCAAAAACTTTACTTATTGCATGGATTGGACCCGGTGCAACAACTTTACTTATTGCATGGATTGGACCCGATGCAACAACTTTACTTATTGCATGGATTGGACCCAATGCAACAACTTTACTTATTGCATGGATTGGACCCGATGCAACAACTTTACTTATTGTATGGATTGGACCCGATGCAACAACTTTAATTATTGCATGGATTGGACCCTGTGCAACAACTTTACTTATTGCATGGATTGAACCCGATGCAACAACTTTACTTAATGCATGGATTGAACCCGGTGCAACAACTTTACTTATTGCATGGATTGGACCCGGGGCCATAAATGTCTTTTTTTCCTTTATAAGCTAAATGCTTTTTTTTCATCCGATGGCTGTGAAACTTTTGGAAGTCTTTAAGATGACTCCAGCAAAGTTTCTTGCAAAAAAAATTTCTAATAAACTGTGGCCGGGGACCTGAAATGTTTTTTTCCGTATATGAGATCAATAAAAGCATTGACTACTTGGTTAAAAGACGGATCTTGATCAAAGTTAGTACGAAAACACTTGACGGCCCATGTTAAAATACTTGCATGCACACGTTAAAATACTTTACAGCTAATGTTAAAATACTTGAGGGCCCATGTTAAAATACTTGACTGCACAAGTTAAAATACTTGACGGCCCATGTTAAAATACTTGACTGCACAAGTTAAAATACTTGTCGGCCCATGTTGAAATACTTGAAGGCCCAAGTTAAAATCCTTGACGGCCCATGTTAAAATACTTGACGGCCCAAGTTAAAATCCTTGACGGCCCATGTTAAAATACTTGATGGCCCATGTTAAAATACTTGACGGCACAAGTTAAAATACTTGACGGCCAATGTCAAAATACTTGACGGCCCATGTTAAAATAATTGACGGCCCATGTTAAAATACTTGATGGCCCAAGTTAAAATACTTGACGGCCCATGTTAAAATACTTGATGGCCCATGTTAAAATACTTGACGGCCCATGTTAAAATACTTGACGGCCAATGTTAAAATACTTGACGGCACAAGTTAAAATACTTGACGGCGAATGTTAAAATACTTGACGGCTCATGTTAAAATACTTGACGGGCCATGTTAAAATACTTGACGGCCCATGTTAAAATACTTGACGGCCCATGTTAAAATACTTGACGGCCCATGTTAAAATACTTGACGGCCCATGTCAAAATACTTGACGGCCCATGTTAAAATACTTGACGGCCCATGTTAAAATACTTCACGGCCCATGTTAAAATACTTGACGGCCCATGTTAAAATACTTAACCGGCCATGTTAAAATACTTGATGGCCCATGTTAAAATACTTGACGGCTCATGATAAAATACTTGACGGGCCATGTTAAAATACTTGACGGCCCATGTTAAAAGACTTGAGGAATAATGTTAAAATACTTGACGGCCCATGTTAAAATACTTGACGGCCCATGTTAAAATACTTGACGGCCCATGTTAAAATACTTGACGCCCATGTTAAAATACTTGACGGCCCATGTTAAAATACTTGATGGCTATTGTTAAAATACTTGACGGCCCATGTTACAATACTTCACGGCCAATCTTAAAATACTTGATGGCCCATGTTAAAATACTTGACGGCCCATGTTAAAATACTTGACGGCCCATGTTAAAATACTTGACGAATAATGTTAAAATACTTGACGGCCCATGTTAAAATACTTGACGGCCCATGTTAAAATACTTGACGAATAATGTTAAAATACTTGACGGCCCATGTTAAAATACTTGACGGCCCATGTTAAAATACTTGACGGCCCATGTTAAAATACTTGACGAATAATGTTAAAATACTTGACGGCCCATGTTAAAATACTTGACGGCCCATGTTAAAATACTTGACGGCCCATGTTAAAATACTTGACGGCCAATGTTAAAATGCTTGACGGCCCATGTTAAAATACTTTACGGCTCATGTTAAAATACTTGACGGCCCATGTTAAAATACTTGAAGGCCCATGTTAAAATACTTGACGGCCCATGTTAAAATGCTTGACGGCCCATGTTAAAATACTTTACGGCTCATGTTAAAATACTTGACGGCCAATGTTAAAATACTTGACGGCCCATGTTAAAATACTTGACGGCCCATGTTAAAATAGTTGACAGCCCATATTAAAATACTTGACGGCCAATGTTAAAATACTTGACGGCACAAGTTAAAATACTTGACGGCCAATGTTAAAATACTTGACGGCTCATGTTAAAATACTTGACGGCCCATGTTAAAATACTTGACGGCCCATGTTAAAATACTTGACGGCCCATGTTAAAATACTTGACGGCCCATGTTAAAATACTTGACGGCCCATGTTAAAATACTTGACGGCCCATGTTAAAATACTTGACGGCCCATGTTAAAATACTTACGGCCCATGTTAAAATACTTGACGGCCCATGTTAAAATACTTGACGGCCATGTTAAAATACTTGATGGCCCATGTTAAAATACTTGACGGCCCATGTTAAAATACTTGACGGGCCCATGTTAAAATACTTGACGGCCCATGTTAAAAGACTTGAGGAATAATGTTAAAATACTTGACGGCCCATGTTAAAATACTTGACGGCCCATGTTAAAATACTTGACGGCCCATGTTAAAATACTTGACGGCCCATGTTAAAATACTTGATGGCTATTGTTAAAATACTTGACGGCCCATGTTACAATACTTCACGGCCAATCTTAAAATACTTGATGGCCCATGTTAAAATACTTGACGGCCCATGTTAAAATACTTGACGGCCCATGTTAAAATACTTGACGAATAATGTTAAAATACTTGACGGCCCATGTTAAAATACTTGACGGCCCATGTTAAAATACTTGACGAATAATGTTAAAATACTTGACGGCCCATGTTAAAATACTTGACGAATATGTTAAAATGCTTGACGGCCCATGTTAAAATACTTGACGGCCCATGTTAAAATACTTGACGGCCCATGTTAAAATACTTGACGGCCCATGTTAAAATACTTGACGGCCCATGTTAAAATACTTGACGGCTATGTTAAAATACTTGACGGCCCATGTTAATATACTTCACGGCCAATCTTAAAATACTTGACGGCCCATGTTAAAATACTTGACGGCCCATGTTAAAATACTTGACGGCCCATGTTAAAATACTTGACGAATAATGTTAAAATACTTGACGGCCCATGTTAAAATACTTGACGGCCCATGTTAAAATACTTGACGGCCCATGTTAAAATACTTGACGGCCCATGTTAAAATACTTGACGGCCCATGTTAAAATACTTGACGGCCATGTTAAAATACTTGACGGCCCATGTTAAAATACTTGACGGCCCATGTTAAAATACTTGACGGCCCATGTTAAAATGCTTGACGGCCCATGTTAAAATACTTTGACGGCTCATGTTAAAATACTTGACGGCCAATGTTAAAAATACTTGACGGCCCATGTTAAAATACTTGACGGCCCATGTTAAAATAGTTGACAGCCCATATTAAAATACTTGACAGCCAATGTTAAAATACTTTACGGCTCATGTTAAAATACTTGACGGCCCATGTTAAAATACTTAACGGGCCATGTTTAAATACTTGACGGCCCATGTGAAAATACTTGACCGCCCATGTTAAAATACTTGACAGCCCATGTTAAAATAGTTTCATATACATTAATATTGTATTATTAGCTAGTTTGATATACATTAATATTGTAATAAGAGCTAGTTTCATATACATTAATATTGTAATAAGAGCTAGTTTCATATTCATTAATATTGTTTTATTAGCTATTTTGATATGGATTAATATTCTATTATTAGACTATTTCCTGTTACCTTGTTCAAGACACTGACGTGGGTTTCAAAAGATTTCCTTCTCACGAGCAGCATGTTATGCATGCGCTAGAAAAGGGGACATTTTATTGGTTGAGCCACTGGCCCACGTGACTGCGTCACTCTGACGTGACTTTGAGTCGCGTGACGAGATCTGGATGCCATCAGAGGTAAGGAACCCGAACCTGAGTTCTGTACTGTGAGATAAGACGTCATATAATGATGACTGACATTAGCAGCATCAAAGAATGAAATAATTTTAATTTTTCAAGAAATAAAATAAAAGTACATGGAGGGGGACATAAGTGAGATTGCGTGCGTGCAGCAGACGTGGTGAACATATGAGATTCGTTTAGGAAACAATTATAAATGACTTTTATGTACATTTTCTTCAGGGTGTTCTCACTACTAAAGAATGTCTTACAAGGTGTGCTCACTATTAAATAATGTCTTATTAGGAGTTCTTGTGACGAAATTTATGGAGTCAAACTCATCTGCGCACGGGAAAATGAAAACTCACTATCGTCTGACCCGAAAACGTCAACAATGCAGCGACTCGACCTGATTAGGCATGCCCCAGAATCGTGCGACAGGTCACGGTTGCATGACTGAGAAACAACAAGTAACATCCAATCAGAAAAGGGATGAGTATGCTACCCATCGGGTATAAAGGGCAAGGCAAACCAAATAGCACCCTCTTTTCCGCCCAAGACGTCAGCCGAATGCAGTGACCGTATGACCATCATTCACCCCACTGTATCCGCTTACATCCTTGCAGCGAGTGAGCCGACATTGGTTTCGAGCCAGAATCCATGTAAGTTGAACTCCAGCTTTGTTCCCTCGTATTTGTATATATAATTCATTCATGTAATTATCTAAATGTCAACCCGTGTAGAATGCTATGCTGAAATTATTGAAGTGTGTTAACCCCGTGATCTCCCGCACGGCGCCACGTGCAAGATTTGAATATCCTATGTTTATTTCTTAATTATGATTACACGCGCTCCCTCAAACAGATGGACCACGTTGTATTTGCGTGTAGTGTATAACATTATTATATTTTGTACCTCACTCCACTTACGAGGTGTCCGCCAGTTAGAGCTGCGCCCGTGGTGGTAGAGATGAGATACTGATTTCATTCTCGTATTGTGTAAATATATAACATGCTAAATTTGTTTATATCAATCTATTTTAATTCCCTTTTGGCACCCTGCTCTGAAGGCTCGGCAGCCAGAAGGATAGATTAAAGCAGACAAAGTAGAGAAACTACACGTATACGTTTTCTATTTTTAGTCTGGTTTCTATGCACCCGCCAGTACCGGGAGAAGTGTTTCTATGCACCCGCCAGTACCGGGAGAAGTGTTTCTATGCACCCGCCAGTACCGGGAGAAGTGTTTCTATGCACCCGCCAGTACCGGGAGAAGTGTTTCTATGCACCCGCCAGTACCGGGAGAAGTGTTTGCTATGCACCCGCCAGTACCGGGAGAAGTGTCGTTAACCTTCAGGACCAAGAGCTGGACCCACCGCTGTTCCAAGCGACTTGGACTGTCAACCTACCTCAGCCCTGCACCATCGACAGGAACCTGAGAACACCTCAACAGTTACCAGTATTACGTCCAACGTAAACTGATGCCGACAAACGCACGTTGCGTATGTCGAAGCCTATCCGTATAAACACACTATACGTATAGAAGCCGGTCATTCACACTTCCGTGATCACCGAAGTCACCTGGAACCATAGGTGAGCAGTATACCGAGCTTAAGGAACCGAACGATTCAGCTAGAGGGACCCTGCAGAACCAACCACACACACGTCAGCACTGACGGAGCCGTGTGTGGGGCAGCACTACCCAGCTGAACGCTTCATCACACCTACTGACCAGGGGAGCGTGCAGAACCAACCGCTACACAGAGCGGGGCGCGACGACCCCATTGCAATTAAGTATACACACCATAAACATTCGGTTACTAGGGCTAGCCTTGATGATGACAAAGCTAGGTCAAAGAAGGGATAGTTAATTGATTATATTACTGTCATCATTTGGAACCAGTTTCCACTATTGTGTAATTTATGTAAATAAATTTATTGTTACATTTTTACACCCTTTGGTCTGTTGATATATCGATTGAGAGAGATCACTAAAGTGTATGCGTTGTGAGCGGGAGGGATTATTTAGACAATATACCCCTAGACAAACTTGCCAGACATACAACACATCTTTCTCGCCAGTTCTCACTATTAAATAATGTCTTACAAGGATTGCTCAATACTAAATAATATCTTACTATGAGTGCTCACTACTAAAGAATGTCTTACTATGAGAGCTCACTATTAAAGAATGTCTTCTTAGGAGTGGTCTATTAAAAAATGTCTTACTAGTAGTGCTCACTATTAAACAATGTCTTACTAGGAGTGCTCACTATTAAAGAATGTCTTACTAGGAGTGCTCACTATTAAAGAATGTCTTACTAGGAGTGCTCACTATTAAAGAATGTCTTACTAGGAGTGCTCACTATTAAAGAATGTCTTACTATCAGTGCTCACTATTAAACAATGTCTTACTTTGAGTGCTCACTATTAAAGAATGTCTTACTATGAGTGCTCACTATTAAATAATGTCTTACTAGGAGTGCCCAAGAGAAGTAACTCTTCAGAGCCTCAACAAACCTCTTCAATAAAGCGAGGTTTCATACACGGGCCGAGGTTTCATACACGGACAGAGGTTTCATACACGGACAGAGGTTTCATACACGGACAGAGGTTTCATTCACGGACAGATGTTTCATACACGGACAGAGGTTTCATACACGGGCAGATGTTTCATACACGGACAGAGGTTTCATACACGGACAGAGGTTTCATACACGGAAAGAGGTTTCATACACGGAACGAGGTTTCATACACGGACCGAGGTTTCATACACGGACAGAGGTTTCATACAGACAGGGTCCACACGGACGGGTTTCATACACGGACCGAGGTTTCATACACGGACCGAGGTTTCATACAAGGACAGAGGTTTCATACACGGACAGAGGTTTCATACACGGGCCGAGGTTTCATACACGGACAGAGGTTTCATACACGGGCCGAGGTTTCATACAAGTGGACATGGACGTTATATCATCTGTCTCCGTCACTGACAGCGTACAGGGCTGCACGAACGGGCTGCTTATTCGTTCATGTCATTGTCCACGAGGTTATACATTTGAACAAACTTTGGCAAGGAAATCACTCAATCACCCTTCCCCATTTCTTATTCCCCCGGCTCTCTTTCTTTCTCATTCCCTTTTCTTACTCCCCCCCTCTCTCTCTATCTATCTCTGTCGTAAACGTGCAAACATTCAGTGATATTGAACACAAATAACTTACAGCTTTCATTAAACTTGTATATTTTGTTTATTATGGAGTCTCTTTTTATGATGTTTTATTGACCGATTCAAAGCTTCATTGATCACCTATAAATTTTAACGAATTCAATGAAGATGACAGCTTTATAAAAAATAATTTAAAAAAAACAAAAAATGAAAATGCCAAACCGTTTGAACGCAAGAAGAAATGACGTCCTTTGAAAGTATACAAAAAACCCCTTCAATTTCTAATTTTTAGTGGAAGCAATATCAAATACGATTACTCTGAATCAATTGCCAAGTACGACTACTCTGCGAGGAATGAATTCATTTTCTCACTGAAACAGGATATAGATTAAATATTTAACAGCCGACTTTACAGGACGAAATCTTGACAACCTCGTGTGAGAACCCGGATGTCCGGCCAGCCAGCCACGCCAAGTGCTTGATGGGAACATAGTCTACCCCCTACCCCCCCCACCCCCCCACGTCGCAACGTTTCTTGTGCAATCATGTAATGGAATATGTCAAACTTACAGCCTGACACTCATTTTGTATGTAGGTGCATCTGATGGCGGCGCAAGTTTGTTGCACCATGGACTGACACGTCATCCACTTCCAAATTTGTTTAGGGCACTTTGAGCAGTTGGTGCCCGTGGTTTGTGCCCGTGATAGGTGCCCGCTGTTTTGATGCCCTTGATTGGTGCCCGTGATAGGTGCCGCGGTGGTGCCCTTGATTGGTGCACGTGATAGGGGTCCGCGGTTGGTGCCCTTGATTGGTGCCCGTGATATGTGCCTGTGATAGGTGCCCGTGTTTGGTGACCGTGATTGATACCCGTGATTGGTGCCCGCGGTTGGTGCCCTTGATTGATGCCCGTGATTGGTGCCCGGGGTTGGTGCCTGTTATAGGTGCCCGTGATATGTCCCTGTGATAGGTGCCCTTGATTGGTGCCCTTGATTGGTGCCTGTGATAGGTGCCCGTGGTTGGTGCCCGTTATGTGCCTGTGTTAGGTGCCCGCGGTTGGTGCCCTTTATTGATGCTCGTGATTGGTGCCCGGGGTTCGTGCCTGTGATAGGTGCCCGTGGTTGGTGCCCATGATATGTGCCTGTGATAGGTACCCGCGGTTGGTGCCCGTGATTGGTGCCCGAGGTTGGTGCCTGTGATAGGTACCCGTGGTTGGTGCCCGTGATATGTACCTGTGATAGGTGCCCGCGGTTGGTGCCCTTAATTGATGCCCATGATTGGTGCCCGGGGTTGGTGCCTGTGATAGGTGCCCGTGGTTGGTGCCCGTGATATGTGCCTGTGATAGGTGCCCGCGGTTGGTGCCCTTGATTGATGCCCGTGATTGGTGCCCGGGGTTGGTGCCTGTGGGATCTGTTGAACTTGTGTGAGGACATCACGTGACAGTTATCATCTGACGTCACAGTAGACTATTGTAATGAAACTTCACCTGAGGTAATATTGAAAAGATAGAATATACACACGCAAGTCAAATAAAATTATGTTTTCAATTACATATAATCAAGTTTTAATTGAGTGACTTTTATGTTTGGCAAAGTATCAAAATTAATTAGTTCAACTTGTTTTTAAATACATCTTGTGATTAAAAACATCTTGTGTTTAAATACATCTTGTGTTTAATACATCTTGTGTTTAAATACATCTTGTGTTTAAAGACATCTTGTGTTTAAAGACATCTTGTGTTTAAAGACATCTTGCCTTAAGTTTGAAGGCACCATCGCCTTTCTTCACAAAGTTTATGTCATAATTATCGGTCTTGTCAAGTGGTTACTCCCCCTTGTTTCACAACTGAACACAATAAAAACCTCAACGTCTAGATGTCAACATCCTAATTGGCATCTCAATGTAAACTGGCAAGGACGTTTTTACCATTGAAACCTGGTACAGAACGAATCAGTTTTATTTGAATTGATAGGAATGTACACTTTTTATTACATTGAATTACTGACTGATCATTTGATACACGCGAGACGGCGTCAGTTGAGCTGATTAATGATTATATGACCTTTCTCTACTGGAATTTTTAAGAAGTACGTGCATCTTTCAATTCAGTCTTGACAACAAAAGTTTGACATAAAGAACACAAACAAACAAACAAACAGAGTGTTTCGAACATCTGATGTTGAGAGCAGCACGTCAAAACTTGTGCTAAAATCTTATCTTATCTTATCTGTTTACAGACACTCCTTCTATATAGAAGATTATTGCCTCCTACGCTTATCTATGGTATGTCTATAGTCTTGCATTTTTATTAGAGATTAAAATGTTGATAAAGTGTTGTTTTCCTGGTTTCTTCAGGCAACCCATTCCACGCCCGAATTCCGGACGGGAAGAACGAAAATTTGTATGTGTTTGTTCTTGCATGCAGAATAAGAAAGGTGTTTTTATCCTTATGTCTATCTGAGGGTTGTATTAAGTTATCATTGTGTTGTATTTCTAAATTAGAATTAATTGCTTTATGTATGATTACTACTTTGCTCTTGGTTCTTCTTTCCTCTATTGTTTCAAGGTTTAATGATTTAAGTAATGGTGTTATTCTTGTCAGTTTTGAATATTCTCCAGTAATGAATCTGGCAGCTCTTTTATTTTGAATTTGTTCTAGTTTATCAATGCTTTCTTTGGTGGATGGGTCCCATACAGAAGATGCATATTCTAGTACAGGTCTCACCAAAGCGAGGTAGCATTTTAGTTTTATAACTCTATTACATTTGTTAAAGTTTCTTTTTATAAAGCCTAAGGTTTTGTTTGATCTTTTAATAACTTCATTGACATGGGGATTCCATGATAGTTCCTCATTTATTAAGACTCCTAAGTATTTTGCATCTTTAGTTTGGGTCAGTTCTTTTCCATGAATGTAATATTTTAAATTTATTTGTTTCTTTTTCTTTGATACTCTTAACAGTTGACATTTTTCTGGGTGGAAAGACATACTCCAGTTACATTCCCATTTTATCAATTCATCTAAGTCTTTTTGTAAAAATGTTCTATCTTGTTCTGATTTAATTGTTCTATAGATTATACAATCATCAGCAAATAATCTAACTTTTGTTCCTGTTGAGATGTTGTTGGGTAAATCATTTATATAAATTAAAAAGCGTAAGGGACCTAGCACAGTTCCTTGTGGAACTCCTGAGTTAACCTTTATTGGTGCAGATTTAGATGCATTAATTATTACAGTTTGCTCCTTGCCCAAAATGAAGTCTTGGATACAGTGATGTAAGGGGCCTGAGATTCCAAAGTAGTTACGTTTTTTAAGTAAACTAAGGTGGTGAACTTTGTTAAATGCTTTTGAGAAGTCTAGTAATATTGTGTCTATTTGATCATTATTGTCGTAGCCTTTTGATAGTTCATCTATTAAACCTATTAATTATGTTCCACACGATCTGTTTTTTCTAAAGCCGTGTTGATGTGGGCATAGGGCTCCATCTGTTATTTTTATAAAAGATTAAGACACACACAAAAACTCACATTAATATGCAACAGAAACAAAATGCATTACAATTAGTTTGTTATTGTTTCCTTGGAGTACACATCTATATATAGAATTCTCTTCATAGGACCATGCGAGACACCACGACGCAAGTATGTGCAACCGAGCATGACGAATGACCCTAGCTGGGGACGACCAATGTATGGAGACCAACAATGGTCCTTGCGTTTCACTTGAATTGTTCCTTAATAGAAAAAGTGATATTCGAAGCGTACTGGTTATCACGTTCGCCTCATATGGGGAAGGTCCTGGGTTCAAGCCCCAGCGAAAACATTGTTTTATTTTTTTAATTTTTTAAAATGTCGGTTTGTGCCCGTTCTCTTACCCCTTTATTGCCTATACTAGCTGACCCTTTTGTAAAATCGATTATTGATTATGTAACTCCGATTTTAAACCGATTATCGGTTTATAGCTGACTTCATAGAAGTTAGGGGTGTACCGAATTTTGACTGCAAATGTCTCGAAACCAACAATGAGTTGGCAGTTCCGTCCCCCCCCCCACCCGCCAAACCGATGTTCATTCGCGTTGTTTTTATTTCTTCGTGCTGTAGTTTGTGTCCGTTCTTTCTCCATTTTCTTTGCACTCTCCATGAGCAAGTCTGCGGCGTATGCTACGCCGCGGGGCGTCTAGTTTCTCTTCTTTCTCCAACTCTCTAATTCTTTCAGTCTCTTCCTTCCCTCTGTTGTCTTCCTTTTCTTCACTCTCTTCACTCAAGTTTGTCCATACTTTGAACTGATGTCAGCAGAACGATTTGAGAGCTAAACTGATGTCAGCAGAACGATTTGAGAGCTAAACTGGTGTCAGCAGAACGATTTGAGAGCTAAACTGAACTGATGTCAGCAGAACGATTTGAGAGCTAAACTGATGTCAGCAGAACGATTTGAGAGCTAAACTGATGTCAGCAGAACGATTTGAGAGCTAAACTGAACTGATGTCAGCAGAACGATTTGAGAGCTAAACTGATGTCAGCAGAACGATTTGAGAGCTAAACTGAACTGATGTCAGCAGAACGATTTGAGAGCTAAACTGATGTCAGCAGAACGATTTGAGAGCTAAACTGATGTCAGCAGAACGATTTGAGAGCTAAACTGATGTCAGCAGAACGATTTGAGAGCTAAACTGAACTGATGTCAGCAGAACGATTTGAGAGCTAAACTGATGTCAGCAGAACGATTTGAGGGCTAAACTGATGTCAGCAGAACGATTTGAGAGCTAAACTGAACTGATGTCAGCAGAACGATTTGAGAGCTAAACTGATGTCAGCAGAACGATTTGAGAGCAAAACTGATGTCAGCAGAACGATTTGAGAGCTAAACTGATGTCAGCAGAACGATTTGAGAGCTAAACTGATGTCAGCAGAACGATTTGAGAGCTAAACTGATGTCAGCGGAACGATTTGAGAGCTAAACTGATGTCAGCAGAACGATTTGAGAGCTAAACTGATGTCAGCAGAACGATTTGAGAGCTAAACTGATGTCAGCAGAACGATTTGAGAGCTAAACTGATGTCAGCAGAACGATTTGAGAGCTAAACTGATGTCAGCAGAACGATTTGAGAGCTAAACTGATGTCAGCAGAACGATTTGAGAGCTAAACTGAACTGATGTCAGCAGAACGATTTGAGAGCTAAACTGATGTCAGCAGAACGATTTGAGAGCTAAACTTATGTCAGCAGAACGATTTGAGAGCTAAACTGATCTGATGTCAGCAGAACGATTTGAGTGCTAAACTGATTTCAGCAGAACGATTTGAGAGCTAAACTGAACTGATGTCAGCAGAACGATTTGAGAGCTAAACTGATGTCAGCAGAACGATTTGAGAGCTAAACTGATGTCAGCAGAACGATTTGAGAGCTAAACTGATGTCAGCAGAACGATTTGAGAGCTAAACTAATGTCAGCAGAACGATTTGAGAGCTAAACTGATGTCAGCAGAACGATTTGAGAGCTAAACTGATGTCAGCAGAACGATTTGAGAGCTAAACTGATGTCAGCAGAACGATTTGAGAGCTAAACTGAACTGATGTCAGCAGAACGATTTGAGAGCTAAACTGATGTCAGCAGAACGATTTGAGAGCTAAACTGATGTCAGCAGAACGATTTGAGAGCTAAACTGATGTCAGCAGAACGATTTGAGAGCTAAACTGATGTCAGCAGAACGATTTGAGAGCTAAACTGATGTCAGCGGAAAGATTTGAGAGCTAAACTGATGTCAGCAGAACGATTTGAGAGCTAAACTGATGTCAGCAGAACGATTTGAGAGCTAAACTGATGTCAGCAGAACGATTTGAGAGCTAAACTGATGTCAGCAGAACGATTTGAGAGCTAAACTGAACTGATGTCAGCAGAACGATTTGAGAGCTAAACTGATGTCAGCAGAACGATTTGAGAGCTAAACTGATGTCAGCAGAACGATTTGAGAGCTAAACTGATGTCAGCAGAACGATTTGAGAGCTAAACTGATGTCAGCAGAACGATTTGAGAGCTAAACTGATGTCAGCAGAACGATTTGAGAGCTAAACTGATGTCAGCAAAACGATTTGAGAGCTAAACTGATGTCAGCAGAACGATTTGAGAGCTAAACTGATGTCAGCAGAACGATTTGAGAGCTAAACTGATGTCAGCAGAACGATTTGAGAGCTAAACTGATGTCAGCAGAACGATTTGAGAGCTAAACTGATGTCAGCAGAACGATTTGAGAGCTAAACTGATGTCAGCAGAACGATTTGAGAGCTAAACTGATGTCAGCAGAACGATTTGAGAGCTAAACTGATGTCAGCAGAACGATTTGAGAGCTAAACTGATGTCAGCAGAACGATTTGAGAGCTAAACTGATGTCAGCAGAACGATTTGAGAGCTAAACTGAACTCAAGTCGGAGCTCTGGCTAATGATATTCTTAGTATGACTACGATAACAACACATTGATACAACACATTGATACAACACATTGACACAACACATTGATACAACACATTGATACAACACATTGATACAACACATTGATACAACACATTGACACAACACATTGACACAACACATTGACACAACACATTGACACAGCACATTGACAAAACACATTGACACAACACATTGACACAACACATTGACACAACACATTGACACAAAAAATTGATATATCACATTGATACAACACATTTATACAACATATTGATACAACACATTGACACAACACATTGATACAACACATTGACACAACACATTGACACAACACATTGACAAAACACATTGACACAACACATTGACACAACACATTGACACAACACATTGACACAACACATTGTCACAACACATTGATACAACACATTGATACAACACATTGACACAACACATTGATACAACACATTGACACAACACATTGACACAACACATTGACACAACACATGGATATATCACATTGATACAACACATTGATATATCACATTGACACAACACATTGACACAACACATTGATACAACACATTGATATATCACATTGATACAACACATTGATACAACACATTGATACAACACATTGATACAACACATTGACACAACACATTGTCACAACACATTGATACAACACATTGACACAACACATTGACACAACACATTGACACAACACATTGACACAACACATTGACACAACACATTGATACAACACATTGATACAACACATTGTCACAACACATTGATACAACACATTGATACAACACATTGATACAACACATTGATACAACACATTATACAACACATTGATACAACACATTGATACAACACATTGTCACAACACATTGATACAACACATTGATACAACACATTGTCACAACACATTGATACAACACATTGATACAACACATTGATACAACACATTGATACAACACATTGTCACAACACATTGATACAACACATTGATACAACACATTGATACAACACATTGATACAACACATTGATACAACACATTGATACACAACATTGATACAACACATTGTCACAACACATTGATACAACATATTGTCACAACACATTGATAATCACATTGATACAACACATTGATACAACACATTGTCACAACACATGGACACAACACATTGAGAAAAACACAATGACACAACCCATTGACACAACCCATTGACACAACACATTGACACAACACATTGATATAACACATTGATATTACACATTGCCACAACACATTTACACAACACATTTACACAACACATTGACACAACACATTTAACACAACACATTTACACAACACATCGATACAAATCATCGCCACAACGCATTGAGACAACACATTTCCACAAGACATTGACAAAACACATATAGTCTTCTATACTGTGGAGACACACATCTTTTCCGCAACACATATAGTCTTCTATACTGTTGAGACACATACATCTGTTCCACAACACATATAGTCTTCTAGACTGTAGAGACACATTCATCTAGTGATCTAGACTGTAGAGACACATATATCTAGTAATCTAGACTGTAGAAACACATATATCTAGTGATATAGACTGTACAAACACATATATCTAGTGATCTAGACTGTAGAGACACATTCATCTAGTGATCTAGACTGTAGAGACACATTCATCTAGTGATCTAGACTGTAGAGACACATTCATCTAGTGATCTAGACTGTAGAAACACATATAACTAGTGATCAAGACTGTATAAACACATATATCTAGTGATCTAGAGCAGGGGTCTCCAAACTACGGCCCGCGAGGCCCTCTGATCCGGCCCCTGGAGACCTTGTAATAATTTTCAAAATATAATATTTTATCTGTATTTTACAATAAAAATTTGCGAATAACACTAGCGAAAGCAAACACCGCCGTTTCCGGAAGTCTAATAAAGCTTCTCTTAGTAAATAAGAGTTTCTACTTTCTATGATTTCATAACTAAAGAGAGTGCTATCAAGGCGCGCATTACCGCTAGTCAAACATCGCTACGTGAGAACAAAGGAAAATTAAAAGGTGGGTGGTATTTTTTCAATTAAAAAAATAGTGTTGCTACTGCATACAGTTGTCCCTCGAATGTAAGTTTCAGTTTCGTTATGAAAAATAAGGATAATAGTTATTACACTAGTGTACATACCTACTGCCCATATATATGTTATATACTTAATATATATTTTTTCTTTCTCTTCTTTGCTATTATAATTTACATTCTTTCATGGCATGGATAATGATTGATATATTTTGCTGGCCTAGTGTTATAAAGTTTATCTATGTGGCCAAAGCTAAAAGAGATGTTAACTCAATGTGACTTGTCATTACACACATGAGCAATAGTATGTATGTATATGAACTATATGTATATGGTACTAAGGAACGTACTAAACGTTGTCATAATGTTGGTGTTATACAGTATGTATATTGGTCAAAATTGTGAAATGTGTTGCACTCTATTTTAATTAGTGATAATTATTTACCAGTGTTCATTTTTGAGCGATATTGTGTGCAAGATACTTACAGTCTCACAGTCTCACTATTTATTCATGTTGAATTCACTTTTATTTTTGGAACCCGAAAATGGCATAGAAGAGGTAAAGACAAAAAGACAATGAGTGTCGGCAGTTTCAAGATGATTGGAGTTTGAAATACTTATTCATCAAATCCGACGAGAAAAATTCTGTGTGATTTGCAATGAAACCGTGGCTGTGATGAAAGAATACAACCTGCGCCGTCATCATGAAAGCAAACATCGGGAGAAATATGAACAGCTGAAGGGTAAAGTCCGTGCTGAAAATTTTCAAAATTAAAAAATCAACTCACATTTCAGAGGACAATTTTCAGTAAATCCTCAATTGAAAGTGAATCCTTAACAAAGGCCAGTTATAAAGTTGCCTATGTCCTGGCTAAAAGTGGCAAACCATTTACAGATGGTGAAGTAGTGAAGGAATGTTTGTTGGAGGTAGCTGAGGAACTTTCCCCAGAAAAGTCCAAAGAATTTAAAAATGTAGTTATGGGTGCACATATCATTGCTCACCGTGTTGCAGACTTGTGTGAAAACATTGTGACTCAATTAGCGAAAAATGCAAGCCGGTTTCGCCATTTTTCAATTGCAATGGATGAATCGCTGGACAGCTGTTCCACCTCTCAACTGCTTGTGTTCGTTAGAGGTGTGGATAAAGACATGAACATAACACAAGAGCTGGCTTATCTACATAGCATGTGTGGCACAGCTACCGGAGAGGATATATATTCAATGAATTGGGAAAACCATTTGTTGATTATAACTTGGACTGGACTATCTTGACTTGCTTGACTGTTGATGGGGGAAAGAACATGAGTGGCATAAAGAAAGGCTTGTTTGGACAAGTGAAGCAGATATGTAATGAGAAACACATTCCACAACCAATGTTCCTGCACTGTATTATTCACCAGCAAGCTTTTATGTGCTAAAGATGTGGACATTAGCAGTGTACTGAATCCTGTGGTGAAGATGGTGAATTTAATAAGGTCACATGGGCTCAACCATAGACAGTTCAGAGACATGTTGAAAGATTCAGACACAGAGTCGCAAGATTTACCATATTATACAGCAGTAAGATGGCTATGTTGTGAGAAAGTTCTGAGTAGAGTATTTGAATTAAGAAAGGAAATACATGACTTCCTAGAAAGTAAAGGAAAACCACAGCCATTACTGACTGATGAAGAGTGGGTATGGAAATTGGCCTTTTCTAAAGACATTACTGGTCATTTAAAATTTCTGAACCTAAAACTTCAAGGAGAGACAAATCTAGTTTGTGATCTATACAATCGCCTAAAGGCCTTCAGAGCTAAACTTGTCTTGTTTTTGGAACAAGTACAGGCCAACAACTTGACACTTTCAGCAGTGCAAGTTCTTCATGGCTGAAGCAACAGCTGAGTTCCCCACATCATTTGCATGCGAGATCATCAAAGACCACCAGCTGCAGTTTCAGGAGCGGTTTTCTGACTTGGATTCAAAGGCAGAAGAAGTTAGGCTATTTCAAAATCCATTTGAAGCAGATGTGGCCAGTTGCTCAGATGAACTGCACCTTGAGGTGATTGATTTGCAAGCAAATGACTTCCTTAGGGACAAGTTCAAAGAAGGGCTTTTGAGTTTTTACCAGTTTTTGCCCAAGGAAGACTTTCCCAATGTCAAAGCTTTTGCATCAAGGTACCTTCCAATATTTGGAACAACACACTTGTGCGAACAGACATTTTCGAGGATGAAATACGCGAAGAACAATTTGAGAACTAAATTGTCTGATGATAATCTCAGGTCACTGTTGATGTTAGGGACATCAAATCTAAAGCCAGAAATATCTAATATTTTGGCATCCAGGAAACAATTTCACCATTCCCACTAATACATGTATTCATGTGCAGTGTATCAATGTATTATTAAATAATATTTAATATAACATTAAATAATATTAATATTATAAATATAATAATATTAAATATATACTTAAAAACAATATGTATGTTTTGATTTTTTCTTATTTGGCCCCCAAAACGCTGTTTTACAGTTAATCCAGCCCTCCGGCTGAAAAGTTTGGAGACCCCTGATCTAGAGTGTGGAGACATCTGATCTATAGCACAGTACATCTAATGATCTAGACCAGTGCTTCTCAAAGTGATGGTCCGCGGACCGGTGCCGGTCCGTGGGCCATCCGCTAACGGTCCACAGAAGTATTCAAGAAAGGACAGAATAATACAATTATAAACCTCAATTTGCAACCATTACTACTACCTTATAGAATACGAGCAACAAAGCCCGTCCAAGGACGTTCCGCCACCGTTCGATGGCATGTTGTAACTCCCCCCCCCCAACAGCCGTCTCGACCGGCATTACATGTGCTTCACGTCAAAAATAATATTCATTATATTTAAAATAAATAAATCGTAAAAACAGAGCTTTTGGCTGTAAATCCCAACGCGCATAACTCAAAATAAAGTCTTGGAAGAAATACTGCAGCAAAAATAACTCGTTTTGAACGTCCGCGTAAACGTGTTAAATATGATTGGCAATAGGAGTCATATGTGTTTGAAGGACCAATCGCTATTGATGACCGCACGGAACATAGACTTTTATGATGACCGCACGGAATATAGCTCTTTATTATATAGGAGGATGTCAAATTTTATTGCAATGAGCACATAAAATCAAACAAATAGAATAAAATAAATTACTTTTCGCTACCCCGCAAGTACAAGGAAAATAATGCACCGGTCTCTGGTGCAATGGAAAAATTCCTGCCGGTCCGCGATACTAAAAAGTTTGAGAAGCACTGATCTAGACTGTAGAGACACATACATCTAGTGACAAAGTGATCTCGGTTTTGGAGACACAGACAGATGTTGACACAGACAGATGTTGACACGGACATATGTTGACAATACCCGAAGGAAATCAAGAGAAAATGTGGAGATGTTTTTTAACAGACATAGTGGGCCACATGTTTAAAAATTCAACTGTAATTATTTGTTATGGTCTACCCCCCATCTCTTGACCGACCTTTTATCTTGAGAAAAAAACTGTAGCGGGTATTGTTAGTCAACCGTAGCGGGTAATGTTAGTCAACTGTAGCGGGTAATGTTAGTCAACTGTAGCGGGTAATGTTAGTCAACTGTAGCTGGTAATGTTAGTCAACTGTAGCGGGTAATGTTAGTCAACTGTAGCGGGTAATGTTAGTCAACTGTAGCATGTAATGTTAGTCAACTGTAGCGGGTAATGTTAGTCAACTGTAGCGGGTAATGTTAGTCAACTGTAGCGGGTAATGTTAGTCAACTGTAGCTGGTAACGTTAGTCAACTGTAGCTGGTAATGTTAGTCAACTGTATCGGGTATTGTTAGTCAACTGTAGCGGGTAATGTTAGTGAACTGTAGCTGGTAATCCTAGTCAACTGTAGCTGGTAATGTTAGTCAACTGTAGCGGGTAATGTTAGTCAACTGTAGCGGGTATTATTAGTCAACTGTAGCGGGTAATGTTAGTCAACTGTAGCGGGTAATGTTAGTCAACTGTAGCGGGTAATGTTAGTCAACTGTAGCGGGTAATGTTAGTCAACTGTAGCGGGTAATGTTAGTCAACTGTAGCTGGTAATGTTAGTCAACTGTAGCGGGTAATCCTAGTCAACTGTAGCTGGTAATGTTAGTCAACTATAGCTGGTAATGTTAGTCAACTGTAGCGGGTAATGTTAGTTAACCGTAGCGGGTAATGTTAGTCAACTGTAGCGGGTATTGTTAGTCAACTGTAGTGGGTAAAGTTAGTCAACTGAACTTTCATTTATCTGTTGTGCTTGATTTTCTTTAAAATTTTTTTACATAATATCTAAAATGGGAGGGAAACTTCTGATTTCAACTGACATAATATTGATTTCCTATTTTGTTATGATTATTGTCTTCCATCGTTGTTATGATTATAGTCTTCAATTATTGTTATGATTATAGTCTTCATGGGATCAACGTTCTATCTATTTATTTATTCAACTACTGGAAATATTTGTCAACTTAAATTAATGAAAATATAATTGAAAATAAATACTTTGGAAACTGTGCTTGTATCATGTGTATAATAGGGGCTCAAAAATCAGTGTGCTCATTTTATATCATGTCTTTCTATTATGTGTTACAGTTGTGGGTAGGGTATATCGGAAACGTATATGAAAATTGCACATGCAAGTGAAATATTTGTCTGTTGTTTGTTTAATCTGGCAATGCAATATTCACTTGTATACCTGTTCCATTTTAATGACAGCATGACCGCTAAAGTCTTTACATAAGCGACTAGTGTACAACAAGAAAATATATTTAATATAACTAGACTATTGTATAACAATGAATGCAACTGGTGTATTATAACCAAATATATTTAATATAACTAGACTATTGTATAGCAATGAATGCAACTAGTGCTATGGCGGATTAATGGCTGAACGGGCTAAAGCCAGTGGCCCCCGATGATTAGGGGCCCCCAAATTTAGTATATTTTATACGAAAGATGGACAAATGTTTGCATGAATTCCTGAAAATATCATAAATTAAATAAATTAATTTAAAAAAACTGATTTTATAGACTCAATAAGAGAAAATATTAAATATTATTGTTTATATTTTTAAAATTTACAATTTAATCAGGCTCGTGTGGCTTTTAGGTAGAAAGTCGGCCTGCTGTGCAAGCGTTCACGCGATCGATTCCCGGCGTGGGTACACATTTTTTAAAAAAATTGTATTTTTACACTCAATATTAGGATACCGGCAAATAGTTATTTCTTCGTATTCCATTTTTTTCCAGAATAATCTTGTTGGCTGGGAAGGCCGATCCCGTAGTACAGACAAAGTATGTTAAAGGAACCCATGAACTATTTAGTTACAAGTTACAATGTTATATTAGCTGCTAGCAATCATTTTATTTAAAGGAACGCTGGCTGGATAGGGCCCCAGTTTGAATGTCAGCCAGGGGCCCCGTGAAGTCTTAATCCGCCCCTGAACTAGTGTACAACAAAATATATTTAATATAACTAGACTATTGTATAACAATGAATGCAACTGGTGTATTATAGCAATTTCAACTAGTGTACAACAATAAATACAACTATTGTACAACAATTAATACAACTATTGTACAACAATAAATACAACTATTGTACAAAAATAAATACAACTATTGTACAACAATTAATACAACTATTGTACAACAATAAAAACAACTATTGTACTACAATAAATATAACTATTGTATAACAATAAATACAACTATTGTATAAAAATAAATACAACTAGTGTACAACAATAAATACAACTATTGTACAAAAATAAATACAACTAGTGTACAAAAATAAATACAACTAGTGTACAACAATAAATACAACTAGTGTACAATAATAAATACAACTAGTGTACAATAATAAATACAACTAATGTACAAAAATAAATACGACTAGTATACAATAATAAATACAACTAGTGTAAAACAATAAATACAACTAGTATACAATAATAAATACAACTAGTGTACAAAATAAATACAACTAGTATACAATAATAAATACAACTAATTATACAACAATAAATAGAACTAATGTACAACAATAAATTCCAATAATGTTCAACAATAAATGCGAGTGTACAGCATAAATGCAACTAGTGTACAACAATAAATACAACTAATGTACAGCAATAAATACAACTTTTGTGCAAAAATAAAAAAACTATTGTACAACTAATAATACAACTAGTGTACAACAACAAATACAACTAGTATACAACAATAAATGCAACTAATGTATAAATATGTAATAAATATAACTAGTGTACTACTAGTGTACTACAATAAATACAACTATTGTACAAAATAAATACAACTATTTATAACAATAAATACAACTAGTGTACTACTATAAATACAACTATTGTACAAAATAAATACAATTATTGTACAAAATAAATACAACTATTGCATAACAATAAATACAACTAGTGTACTACTATAAATACAACTATTGTACAATAATAAACACAACTATTGTATAACAATAAATACAACTAGTGTACTACTATAAATACAACTATTGTACAAAATAAATACAACTATTGTACAAAATAAATACAACTATTGTACAAAATAAATACAACTATTGTACAAAATAAATACAACTAGCGTACAAAAATAAATACAACTATTGTACAACAATAAATACAACTAAAGTAATGGGGGTGAGACTGCAATCAGGCTTTTAAATAGGCAAATGTATAATATAAAAAAGGGTATTAGTAGGCCTGACAGGACGTAACACAACGGTGAACGTTTCGGCAAAGAGCCTTACTCAACGGACAAATAGTACAAAATGAAACGAATATAAAGAAATAATAAAAACACTTAGCTGCGGTGAAATCCAAGCAGTCCAGTAGAGATAAATTAAGGAGAGGAAAGTAAGAGCTTATATAGGAAAGGATAGGGTGGGTGTGGCCAATCAATCAGCTTGTCAGTGCAAACACAACGTTGATCCCATGTGGTGTAAGAGTCCCATATTCATGGATTAGTCTATTCTCGAGACTGACAACAACAAGTCTCTCACCCTACCTGTAACCATAACCCTAAAACTAACCCTAACCCTAAAAATAACCTTACTAACCCTAACACTACCCTAACCCTAACACTACCCTAAACCTAACACTACCCTAACCTTAACACTTCCCTAACCCTAACACTACCCTAACCCTAACACTACCCTAAAATTAACACTACCCTAACCCTAACACTACCCTAAACCTAACACTACCCTAACCTTAACACTACCCTAACCCTAACACTATCCTAACCCTAACACTACCCTAACACTAACACTACCCTAACCCTAACACTACCCTAAACCTAACACTACCCTAACCCTAACACTACCCTAACCCTAACACTACCCTAACCCTAACACTACCCTAACCCTAACACTACCATAACCCTAACACTACCCTAACCCTAACACTACCCTAACCCTAACACTACCCTAACACTACCCTAACCCTAACACTACCCTAACACTACCCTAACCCTAACACTACACTAACACTACCCTAACCCTAACACTACCCTAACAATACCCTAACCCTAACACTACCCTAACCCTAACACTACCCTAACCCTAACACTACCCTAACCCTAACACTACCCTAAACCAAACATTACCCTAACCCTAGCAATACCCTAACCCGAACACTACCCTAACCCTAACACTACCCTAACCCTAACACTACCCTAACCCTAACACTACCCTAACCCTAACACTACCCTAACCCTAACACTACCCTAACCCTAACACTACCCTAAACCAAACACTACCCTAACCCTAGCAATACCCTAACCCTAACACTACCCTAACACTACCCTAACCCTAACACTACCCTAACCCTAACACTACCCTAAACCTAACACTACACTAACCCTAACACTACACTAACCCTAACACTACCCTAACCCAACACTACCCTAACACTAACACTATCCTAACCCAAACACTACCCTAACCTTAACACTTCCCTAACCCTAACACTACCCTAACCCTAACACTACCCTAACACTACCCTAACCCTAACACTACCCTAACCCTAACACTACCCTAACCCTAACACTTCCCTAACACTACCCTAGCCCTAACACTTCCCTAACACTACCCTAACTCTAACACTACCCTAACACTACCCTAACCCTAACACTACCCTATCCCAAACACTACCCTAACCCTAACACTGCCCTGACCCAAACACTACCCTAACCCAAACACTGCCCTAACCCAAACACTACCCTAACCCAAACACTACCCTAACCCAAACACTGCCCTGACCCAAACACTGCCCTGACCCAAACACTACCCTAACACTACCCTAACCCTAACACTACCCTAACCCTAACACTTCCCTAACACTACCCTAGCCCTAACACTTCCCTAACACTACCCTAACTCTAACACTACCCTAACACTACCCTATCCCAAACACTACCCTAACCCTAACACTGCCCTGACCCAAACACTACCCTAACCCAAACACTGCCCTAACCCAAACACTGCCCTGACCCAAACACTACCCTAACCCAAACACTAACCTAACCCAAACACTACCCTAACCCAAACACTACCCTAACCCTAACACTACCCTAACCCTAACACTACCCTATCCCAAACACTCCCCTAACCCTAACACTGCCCTGACCAAACACTACCCTAACCCAAACACTACCCTATCCCAAACACTACCCTAACCCTAACACTACCCTAACCCTAACACTACCCTAACCCAATCACTACCCTTACCCAAACACTACCCTAACCCTAACACTACCCTAACCCTAACACTACCCTAACCCAAACACTACCCTTACCCAAACACTACCCTTACCAAAACACTACCCTAACCCTAACACTACCCTAACCTTAACACTTCCCTAACACTACCCTAAACCTAACACTTCCCTAACACTACCCTAAACCTAACACTACCCTAAACCTAACACTACCCTAAACCTAACACTACCCTAACCTTAACACTACCCTAACCCTAACACTACCCTAAACCTAACACTACCCTAACCCTAACACTACCCTAACCCTAACAGCGCTCAAAACAGCAACACATTTGTATTTAATACATCTTTAATTCATTGGCCCAATCAAGACCTTTCAGACAAATACAAGAAGCAATTCTTTTAAACTAAACTGTTCTACCCACCCCGAAGTCCCCTTGTCCTAATCCATTAGGAATTCTTCATCACAAATGATCTGACTAATTCTTGTCTCAAGTGGCCATTAAACTTTGGGAGATAAAGGAATTTGGCCACCAGTTGGCAGATCTGAAGTAATGTTGGCAGATCTGAAGTAATGTTGGCAGATCTGAAGTAATGTTGGCAGATCTGAAGTAATGTTGGCAGATCTGAAGTAATGTTGGCAGATCTGAAGTAATGTTGGCAGATCTGAAGTAATGTTGGCAGATCTGAAGTAATGTTGGCAGATCTGAAGTAATGTTGGCAGATCTGAAGTAATGTTGGCAGATCTGAAGTAATGTTGGCAGATCTGAAGTAATGTTGGCAGATCTGAAGTAATGTTGGCAGATCTGAAGTAATGTTGGCAGATCTGAAGTAATGTTGGCAGATCTGAAGTAATGTTGGCAGATCTGAAGTAATGTTGGCAGATCTGAAGTAATGTTGGCAGATCTGAAGTAATGTTGGCAGATCTGAAGTAATGTTGGCAGATCTGAAGTAATGTTGGCAGATCTGAAGTAATGTTGGCAGATATGAAGTAATGTTGGCTTGAAGACGGTCAGTTAAAACTAGAGTCGAATACATGGGGTTTAAACTATAGTCGAATACATGGGGTTAAAACTAGATTCGAATACATGGGATTAAAACTAGAGTCGAATACATGGTTCAGTGGAACATGGTAGTCTGACATATCAATGTGATAGACGTAGTCAGCCCATGGTTCAGTGGAGCATGACAGTTTGACACATCAATGTGATAGACGTAGTCAACCCATCGTTCAGTGGAGCATGGTAGTCTTACACATCAATGTGATAGACGTAGTCAGCCCATCGTTCAGTGGAGCATGGTAGTCTTACACATCAATGTGATAGACGTAGTCAGCCCATCGTTCAGTGGAGCATGGTAGTCTTACACATCAATGTGATAGACGTAGTCAGCCCATCGTTCAGTGGAGCATGACAGTTTGACACATCAATGTGATAGACGTAGTCAGCCCATCGTTCAGTGGAGCATGACAGTTTGACACATCAATGTGATAGACGTAGTCAGCCCATCGTTCAGTGGAGCATGACAGTTTGACACATCTGTATCTACATAGCGTAATATTTAACGATAGTGTCCTATCAGCATTCCCTGATGGGGAAGCAATTTTGAGATTGTTTCTTAGTATAAAGTTCGCTAATTACTCTAGAGAAAGATCTTGTTTCTTACTATGATGTTTGCTAATTACTCTGCAGAAAGATCTTTTTCTCAGCCAAAGAGAATAAAATATAAATTTAGAAAAACAATGTCTCAGGTTGTAGTATTATTATTATATTCCCACAGTTTCCTGCACATAGAAAGTGACAAACATAGAAAGTGACAAACATAGAAAGTGACAAACATAAAAAGTCACTAACTACGCAGTCTATCATTTGATGTTGCAATCCTTTACTTTGCTCTGTCAAAAGCAAGAAAGAAAATATTTTAGTTAAATATAATTCATAAATCCCAATAACATTTTTCAGGAGATTATTATATAATAAGTCTTAGTAAATTGTGACCATTTAAAAATACTTTTTGTCTCTTTTTAACTGTGTTTGTATTTACAAATTTGTTATAAATAAAAATGGTTTTAACTTAAATATTATTTCATTATGTGTACACACTTCTTATTTATATTTCAGTTTAACCCTATAGGTATCCAAAAATAATATTTTGCACTAAAATAGAATATCTAGACTCAAGTCTAAATCTGGCCCTGCTAAGACATACAACCTACACTATTGTGATACAACCTATACTATTGTGATACAACCTAAACTATTGTGATACAACCTATACTATTGTGGTACAAACTATACTATTGTGATACAACCTATACTATTGTGGTACAACCTATACTATTGTGGTACAACCTAATATATTGTGATACAACCTATACTATTGTACTACATGGACTATGTGTCACAAATACTTTCTTCAACTGCAAAGCAATCCACCAAGTGTCATGGAGGCATCCCCGCTCTAAACACTGGCACCAACTAGATCTCATCATCACAAGACGCACACAACTGGCCAGTGTCCTCCTCACACGCAGTTACCACAGTGCAGACTGCGACACAGATCACTCCTTAGTGGCTAGCAAGGTAAGGTTACTGCCAAAGAAATTGTACCGCAACCAAAACAAGGGAAAACCACGCATAGGCATCTGCTCCACCAAGAATCCAGAGAGAACAGCAGAATACACCCAGAGACTAAAAGAAGCTCTTGTACAAATGCCACCAGTAGACACTATTGAGTCCAAGTGGTCACATCTGCGGGACACTATATATGGCTCAGCTATTGCGGCATTCGGCAAGAGAGAACGCAAAAGTGCAGACTGGTTTGAGGCCCACTGGGAGGAAATGAAGCATGTCACCGATGTAAAAAGAAAGGCTCTTTTAGCCTATAAAGACAGGCCTTGCCCAGAAACTCTACATTCCCTTAAGAGCGCCAAGAAAAATGCCCAGCAGGCAGCTCGCCACTACGCTAACACGTACTGGATCAATCTAAGTTCCAGCATACAGTCAGCTGCTGATAGAGGCGATACAAAGGCTATGTACGAGAATATAAAACAAGCAACTGGCCCTCTGACCTCCAAGACAGCACCCTTAATGTCAAAAGCAGGGGAAATTATCACTGATCGGGACAAGCAACTCAAACGGTGGATCGAGCACTACCTGGAATTGTACGCAACTATAAACCATGTCTCAACTGCTGCCCTGGACGATATCCCAGACCTGCCGGTCATGGAAGAGCTCGATAGCCTACCCACAATGGTCGAGCTAAGTAGAGCCATAGATTGCCTAGCCTGCGGGAAAGCCCCTGGTAATGATGGAATTCCACCAGAAGTTCTCAAATGTGGAAAAGAAATACTTTTACAACCTTTGCATGACCTCCTCACTCTGTGCTGGGAACAGGGGCAGATACCACAGGAGTTAAAAGATGCCAACATCGTTACACTGTATAAAAATAAAGGAGACAAGAGTGACTGCAACAACTATCGTGGAATCTCTCTCCTCAGTATAGTTGGAAAGGCCTTCGCCCGAGTTGCATTGACACGCCTGCAGACCCTAGCATCGCGTGTACTCCCAGAATCGCAGTGCGGCTTTCGAGCCGGAAGATCAACCATAGACATGATCTTCTCTCTGCGCCAGCTGCAGGAGAAATGCAGGGAGCAACATATGCCTCTATACATCGCGTTCGTCGACCTAACTAAAGCTTTTGATCTTGTCAGCAGAAGCGGCCTTTTCCAGATCTTAGTAAAAATAGGCTGCCCTACACATCTGCTTAACATCATCAAGCAATTCCACGAAAACATGCAGGGCACAGTGTGCTATAACGGTGCCACCTCCGAGGCTTTCCCAGTAAGTAGTGGAGTAAAGCAAGGCTGCGTGTTGGCACCTACTCTATTCGCAATATTCTTTTCCATCTTACTCCAGTATGCCTTCAAGAACAACAGCGAGGGGATATACATACACACCAGAGCTGACGGGAGATTATTCAATATTGCCCGACTTAAAGCCAAGACCAAAATAAGGAAGATTTTGCTGCGTGAGCTCTTATTTGCAGACGATGCCGCCTTAATATCCCACACAGCAGACGGCCTGCAGAACCTTGTATCCAGCTTCTCCGCTGCCTGCAAAGAGTTTGGCCTGACCATAAGTATAAAGAAAACCAACATTATGGCACAGGATGCTGCCTCTCTCCCGACTATCACCATTGACGACTGCAACTTGGATGCTGTTGACAGTTTTACTTATCTGGGATCAAACATCTCGAGCACCCTCTCACTGGAAGATGAGATAAGTAGTAGGATAGGGAAGGCAGCAACTGTTATGGCTAGACTGTACAAAAGAGTCTGGTCCAATGCCAAACTCACAGCAAGGACTAAGCTGCAGGTATACCAGGCCTGCGTACTGAGCACACTCCTCTATGGATGCGAGTCTTGGACCACCTATACCAGGCATGAAAGAAGGCTCAATAGCTTCCACCTCAGATGCCTGCGCCGCATCCTAGACATCAAATGGCAAGAGAAAGTCCCCAACACAGAGGTCCTGGCTCAAGCAAGCATGAGTAGTATTGCAGCAATACTAAGCCAAAGACGCCTCCGTTGGCTTGGACACGTCAAGAGGATGCAAAGTGGTCGCATACCCAAGGATGTGCTCTACAGCGAGCTGGCGACAGGGAAAAGGTCGGTTGGTCGGCCATGTCTCAGATACGTGGACATATGCAAGAGAGACATGAAAGTAGCCAACATTGATATACAAAACTGGGAAAACCTGGCAGAGGATAGGTCCATGTGGCGGGCTATAGTGAAAGAAGGATCACTAAGAGCAGAGGAGCAAACTAGGGCAGAAGCAGTCGGGAAAAGAGCGAGGAGAAAGGCCAGGAAACACTGCCCCACTGCTTTCGTGTGTGTGTCATGCAGAAGAGACTGCCACTCAAGGATTGGTCTCATCAGCCACACCAAGAGCTGCAGATAATAAAGATAAATCTATCGTCTTTCGTAGACGGACAGATGCCATACCATTGTGATACAACCTACACTATTGTGCTACAACCTACATTATTGTGATACAACCTACACTATTGTGATACAACCTACACTATTGTGATACATCCTATACTATTGTGATACAACCTACAATATTGTGATACAACCTACACAATTGTGATACATCCTATACTATTGTGATACAACCTACACTCTTGTGATACAACCTACACTATTGTGATACAACCTACACTAGTGTGATACATCCTATACTATTGTGATACAACCTACACCATTGTGATACAACCTACACTATTGTGATACAACCTACACTATTGTGATACAACCTACACTATTGTGATACAACCTACACTATTGTCATACACACTACACTATTGTGGTACAACCTACACTATTGTGATACAACCTACACTATTGTGATACAACCTACACTATTGTGATACAACCTACACTATTGTGATACATCCTATACTATTGTGATACAACCTACCCTATTGTGATACAACCTACACTATTGTGATACAATATACACTACTGTCATACAACCTACACTATTGTGCTACAACCTACACTATTGTGATACAACCTACACTATTGTGCTACAACCTACACTATTGTGATACAACCTACACTATTTTGATACAACCTACACTATTGTGATACATCCTATACAATTGTGATACAACCTACCCTATTGTGATACAACCTACACTATTGTGATACAACCTACACTACTGTGATACAACCTACACTATTGTGATACAACCTACACAATTGTGATACATCCTATACTATTGTGATACAACCTACACTATGTGATACAACCTACACTATTGTGATACAACCTACACTAGTGTGATACATCCTATACTATTGTGATACAACCTACACCATTGTGATACAACCTACACTATTGTGATACAACCTACACTATTGTGATACAACCTACACTATTGTCATACACACTACACTATTGTGGTACAACCTACACTATTGTGATACAACCTACACTATTGTGATACAACCTACACTATTGTGATACAACCTACACTATTGTGATACATCCTATACTATTGTGATACAACCTACCCTATTGTGATACAACCTACACTATTGTGATACAATATACACTACTGTCATACAACCTACATTATTGTGCTACAACCTACACTATTGTGATACAACCTACACTATTGTGCTACAACCTACACTATTGTGATACAACCTACACTATTTTGATACAACCTACACTATTGTGATACATCCTATACAATTGTGATACAACCTACCCTATTGTGATACAACCTACACTATTGTGATACAACCTACACTACTGTCATACAACCTACACTATTGTGATACAACCTACACTATTGTGATACATCCTATACTATTGTGATACAACCTACACTATTGTGATACAACCTACACTATTGTGATACAACCTACACTAGTGTGATACATCCTATACTATTGTGATACAACCTACACTATTGTGATACAACCTACACTATTGTGATACAACCTACACTATTGTGATACAACCTACACTATTGTGATACAACCTATACTATTGTGATACAACCTACACTATTGTGATACAACCTACACTATTGTGATACAACCTACACTATTGTGATACAACCTACACTATTGTGATACAACCTACACTACTGTGATACAACCTACACTATTGTGATACAACCAACACTATTGTGATACAACCTACACTATTGTGATACAACCTACACTATTGTGATACAACCTACACTATTGTGATACAACCTACACTACTGTTATACAACCTACACTACTGTGATACAACCTACACTATTGTGATACAACCTACACTATTGTGATACAACATTACTATTGTGATACAACCTACACTACTGTGATACAACCTACATTATTGTGATACAACCTACACTATTGTGATACAACCTACACTACTGTGATACAACCTACACTATTGTGATACAACCTACACTACTGTGATACAACCTACATTATTGTGATACAACCTACACTATTGTGATACAACCTACACTACTGTGATACAACCTACACTATTATGATACAACCTACACTACTGTGATATTACCTACACTATTGTGATACAACCTACACTATTGTGATACAACCTAAACTATTGTGATACAACCTACACTATTGTGATACAACCTACACTATTGTGATACAACCTACACTATTGTGATACAACCTACACTATTGTGATACAACCTACACTATTGTGGTACAACCTACACTATTGTGATACAACCTACACTATTTTGATACAACCTACACTATTGTGATACAACCTACACAATTGTGATACAACCTACACTATTGTGGTACAACCTAAACTATTGTGATCTAACCTAAACTATTGTGATACAACCTACACTATTGTGATACATCCTACACTATTGTGATACATCCTACATTATTGTGATACATCCTACACTATTGTGATACAACCTAAACTATTGTGATACATCCTACACTATTGTGATACAACCTAAACTATTGTGATACATCCTACACTATTGTGATACAACCTACATTATTGTGATACATCCTACACTATTGTGATACAACCTACACTATTGTGATACAACCTAAACTATTGTGATACAACCTACACTATTGTGGTACAACCTAAACTATTGTGATACAACCTACACTATTGTGGTACAACCTACACTATTGTGATACAACCTAAACTATTTTGATACAACCTACACTATTGTGGTACAACCTACACTATTGTGATACAACCTAAACTATTGCAAAACCAACACTTTATCAACATTAAAATATCTAATAAAAATGCTGGACTAAACACCAACCATAGATAAGCGTTATACGCAATAATCTTCTTTATAGAAGGAGCGTCTGTAACAGATAATATAAGAAAAGATAAGATTAGGTAAGAACCGTTTCGTCATTTATTTATTTATTTATTTTGGTGTGGTTTGGGCAAGGGAGAATTGAGATATGTTTCTGAAGCTAATTTAAAAATCGATTTGAGTATCACTACCCTAAATCATTATTTAATGACAAATATTTTACGATTTCGGCACTGACGCGATGCTCAGTTACCTGATGTCGGATGAGTTTAAACGAAAACGAGTGTAACTCTAGACTTGGACCATTTTATGTTCTAACTGGAAGTTCAGAGCTAGATTTATAGCATATAGATCTCAAAACAGAGTAACTCTAGACTTGGACCATTTCATGTTCTACTAATTAAGTTAATGCCTAGATACAATAACATATTTTGACACTTGATGGATGTAGAAATTTCAATCATCAAAAGCTGTAACAAGAATGTTTCATGAACATGTTGTTGGATTTGTTTGTATCCGTTTGATGTGTTTAAGTTACGTTGATAAGTTATGTTGATAAGTTATGTTGATAAGTTATGTTGATAAGTTATATTGATAAGTTATGTTGATAACTTTTTTGATAAGTTATGTTGATAAGTTATGTTGATAAGTTATGTTGATAAGTTATGTTGATAAGTTATGTTGATAAGTTATGTTGATAAGTTATGTTGATAAGTTATGTTGATAAGTTATGTTAATAAGTTATGTTGATCAATTATGTTGATAAGTTATGTTGATAAGTTATGTTGTTAAGTTATGTTGATAGGTTATGTTGATAAGTTATGTTGATAAGTTATGTTGATAAGTTATGTTGATAAGTTATGTTGATAACTTATATTGATAAATTATGTTGATAAGTTATGTTAATAAGTTATGTTGATAAGTTATGTTGATAAGTTATGTTGATAAGTTATGTTGATAAGTTATGTTAATAAGTTATGTTGATCAATTATGTTGATAAGTTATGTTGATAAGTTATGTTGATAAGTTATTTTAATCAATTATGTTGATAAGTTATGTTGATAAGTTATGTTGATAAGTTATGTTGATAAGTTATGTTGATAAGTTATGTTGAATAGTTATGTTAATAAGTTATGTTGATCAATTATGTTGATAAGTTATGTTGATAAGTTATGTTGATAAGTTATGTTGATAAGTTATGTTGATAAGTTATATTGATAAGTTATGTTGATAAGTTATGTTTTATGTTGATAAGTTATGTTAATAAGTTATGTTGATAAGTTATGTTGATAAGTTATGTTGATAAGTTATGTTGATAAGTTATGTTAATAAGTTATGTTGATCAATTATGTTGATAAGTTATGTTGATAAGTTATGTTGATAAGTTATTTTAATCAATTATGTTGATAAGTTATGTTGATAAGTTATGTTGATAAGTTATGTTGATAAGTTATGTTGATAAGTTATGTTGATAAGTTATGTTAATAAGTTATGTTGATCAATTATGTTGATAAGTTATGTTGATAAGTTATGTTGATAAGTTATGTTGATAAGTTATATTGATAAGTTATGTTGATAAGTTATGTTTTATGTTGATAAGTTATGTTAATAAGTTATGTTGATAAGTTATGTTGATAAGTTATGTTGATAAGTTATGTTGATAAGTTATGTTGATAAGTTATGATGATAAGTTATGTTGATAAGTTATGTTGATAAGTTATGTTGATAAGTTATGTTGATAAGTTATGTTGATAAGTTATGTTTTATGTTGATAAGTTATGTTGATAAGTTATGTTGGTAAGTTATGTTGATAAGTTATGTTTTATGTTGATAAGTTATGTTGATAAGTTATGTTGATAAGTTATGTTGATAAGTTATGTTGATAAGTTATGTTGATAAGTTATGTTGATAAGTTATGTTGATAAGTTATGTTGATAAGTTATGTTGATAAGTTATGTTTTATGTTGATAAGTTATATTAATAAGTTATGTTGATAAGTTATGTTGATAAGTTATGTTGATAAGTTATGTTGATAAGTTATGTTGATAAGTTATGTTTTATGTTGATAAGTTATGTTAATAAGTTATGTTGATAAGTTATGTTGATAAGTTATGTTGATAAGTTATGTTGATAAGTTATGTTGATAAGTTATGTTGATAAGTTATGTTGATAAGTTATTTTGATCAATTATGTTGATAAGTTATGTTGATAAGTTATGTTGATAAGTTATGTTGATAACTTTTTTGATAAGTTATGTTGATAAGTTATGTTGATAAGTTATGTTGATAATTTATGTTGATAAGTTATGTTGATAAGTTATATTGATAAGTTATGTTGATAACTTTTTTGATAAGTTATGTTGATAAGTTATGTTGATAAGTTATGTTGATAAGTTATGTTGATAAGTTATGTTGATAAGTTATGTTGATAAGTTATATTGAAAAGTTATGCTGATAACTTATATTGATAATTTATGTTGATAAGTTATGTTGATAAGTTATGTTGATAAGTTATGTTGATAAGTTATGTTGATAAGTTATGTTGATAAGTTATGTTGATAAGTTATGTTGATAAGTTATGTTGATAAGTTATGTTGATAACTTATATTGATAAATTATGTTGATAAGTTATGTTAATAAGTTATGTTGATAAGTTATGTTGATAAGTTATGTTGATTAGTTATGTTGATAAGTTATGTTGATCAATTATGTTGATAAGTTATGTTGATAAGTTATGTTGATAAGTTATGTTGATAAGTTATGTTGATAAGTTATTTTAATAAGTTATTTTGATCAATTATGTTGATAAGTTATGTTGATAAGTTATGTTGATAAGTTATGTTGATAAGTTATGTTAAAAAGTTATGTTGATCAATTATGTCGATAAATTATGTTGATAAGTTATGTTGATAAGTTATGTTGATAAGTTATGTTGATAAGTTATGTTGATAAGTTACGTTAATAAGTTATGTTGATCAATTATGTTGATAAGTTATGTTGATAAGTTATGTTTTATGTTGATAAGTTATGTTAATAAGTTATGTTGATAAGTTATGTTGATAAGTTATGTTGATAAGTTATATTGATAAGTTATGTTGATAAGTTATGATGATAAGTTATGTTGATAACTTATATTGATAAATTATGTTGATAAGTTATGTTAATACGTTATGTTAATAAGTTATGTTGATAAGTTATGTTGATAAGTTATGTTGATAAGTTATGTTGATAAGTTTTGTTGATATGTTATGTTGATAAGGTATGTTGATAAGTTATGTTGATAAGTTATGTTGATAAGTTATGTTGATAAGTTATGTTGATAAGTTATGTTTTATGTTGATAAGTTATGTTAATAAGTTATGTTAATAAATTATGTTGATAAGTTCTGTTGATAAGTTATGTTGATAAGTTATGTTGATAAGTTATGTTTTATGTTGATAAGTTATGTTAATAAGTTATGTTGATAAGTTATGTTGATAAGTTATGTTGATAAGTTATGTTGATAAGTTATGTTGATAAGTTATGTTGATAAGTTATGTTGATAAGTTATGTTGATAAGTTATGTTGATAAATTATGTTGATAAGTTTCGTTTATAAGTTATGTTTATAAGTTATGTTTATAACTTTAATATATAAGCTATGTTGATAAGTTATGTTGATAAGTTATGTTGATAAGTTATGTTTATAAATTATGTTGATAAGTTTCGTTTATAAGTTATGTTTATAACTTTAATATATAAGCTATGTTGATAAGTTATGTTTATACAGTACTAGAAAAATACCCGCACTTTGTAGCGGGAGTGTGCTGACCCTTTATCCAAGTATTAGTTGCTGGTTATTACAATTTTTATTTGCCAAGTTGAATTTCAGATTCATCTATTTAGTTAAAACCTTATGAGAAACAGAGATATGCCATTTTACCGCGTGAGTTGTTTTCACTTAATGCAGTGCCTTTTAACATAACCTTACTATTTAAAAGATATGATTTATTAAATAATGATTCTTGCCGACCATAATAACTAAATTTACAATTTCATTCCCACTTGTACAAAATTAACATAAAAGGTTTTCCGAAAAAGCTCTACCACCCTCGTCACTCAAAAATTTAATATATAATTACGAAACTGCATCGTATCACAAGTGTAAGTTATATAATATTTGTAACCACGTCTATGAGATAAAGAACATGTTGCACTATCCCTTTAAAGGGCAAAAGCTAAGTGACTCATAGCGCAAATAAACAAAATTATAAATGTACTTTCTACAATACTTACTGGTCGTATTAAAATGATTTCAAAAAAATGTGCACACCATATTTAGACAATATAGAAAGCTGGCTGCATAAAATAAAGTCTTGTTATAAAGTAAATGTACTAGACCAAAATAGCTCCTCCTTTTGACGTATTCATAATCGTCGTAACAGGGAAATAATATTTAACATTTTTTATGTCTCTATATTTTACGATTTATATTTACAGTTTATAAGCAATGTGTATAATTTCAAAAATGAATCTTTTTTTTGTTCCCTATTTCGGATAAGGCATCATATTTTGTAAATTATATTCAATGCACACACACACACCAGATTTTATATCTGGAAAATAAAATAAAAATGGAAGAAAAAAAAGATTCAACCGTCTGTTAAGCGCATCTTAAAAATGATTAAAAGGCAATTTTAGAAATGGCCTATGCTATTCTGGATACAAAGGAATGAACATAAAAACATATAATCAATTCGCAATCCATATTAATTAAGCGTTTTCAAGATCACTTCAATAAATTTAGTCAACTTTTGTAAATACGTTCGGTAGCGAAAGTTTATAATGTATAGTGTATATAAAGCTTAAGTAAACTGTTTTAAAGTGTAAGTTTATTTGACATAGGCCATCACTTTCAACATAAAATAAACTCGCTACATCTATGGTTTTTAATTAAATGTCGAGTTATGAATTAAATTTTTAAAAATCCCAATTTTATTCATTGCATATAAAATATTGATACAATGCATCGTGAAAATAATTGAAATAAAATAATTTAAACGCATATGTAATATATAAAGCTCAGTTGATAATTTTATGTTTGTTTGTTTGTATCCATTAAAAAAAGGCCACTGCTTTTTTGACATTTTTCCAAAAGATCTCTGCCACTGTCGTCTCTAAAAAAGCTCTTTTATATTTACGACACTGCATCGTAACACAATTGTAATTAATACAATATTTGCAACAGCGTCTATGAGATAAATATAATAAAGATAAATACAGAAATTAGGCTAGATTCCTAATTTAAAAAAAAATTCAATTTTATGTTAAAAACATATGTGAAACCATGAAATAATTGATTGTAAAAATGGCCTATGTTAATCCATCATCAAAGGAATGAACATAACATAATCAATTCGCAATACAAAATAATTAAGCGTTTTCAGGATCACTTTATTTAGTTTAATCTACTTATGTTAATAGGTCCGGTATCCTGAGTTTAAATAGTATAAGTGTATAGTTTATGTAAAAGACAATAGCTTATGTAAAAGACAAACAAAATATAAATGTTATATTAATAGGACACAGCTAAATGTAAGATGCGTAGACGAAAATGTGCGCCCAGTTATCAGGCGAGAAAAGATTTTAGAACGCGCACCGCTAAAAATGAAGCCTTGAAAAAAATACTAACACAATTATTACATAAATAGATTTTTATTAAATGTCGAGTTATGGAACAGAAAATAATTAAAACAAATTCGTAAATTAAATTTAAACGTGTAAACAATTAAATCTAATGCATCGTGTGGCAATTGTAATTAAATATGTTTACGTGTCTATCTAATATATAGAAAGTAACAGTAAAGAAAATGACAATTCTTTGTACTACACAGCTCAAATTATGAAGCGTACACGAAAATGTGCGCACCGTAATTAGACATTATAATATATTTTGAATGCGCACCGCTGAAAATAAAGTATTGGGGGGGAAAAAAACGTCACCAAAAGTAACTCGCTTTGAACGACATTTGAACGTCCGCGTAAATTTGCTCAATGCAGAAATGAGGTTAAATTTTTCATTCTTTGTCTTTGCATTTTCTGATTATTTAATTTACGGCATTCGGGCAAAAGGGACAATTACAAAAACTAACTTAAAACCACCTTCAGGGTAAAAGGAACCGTCCTGCCAAATTTGGTCCCCGTCCATCATTTGGTTTTTCCGTGGCTGTCTAACAGAAAGTCGAAAAGTGAAACATACAAACATACACACATACAAAGATACAAACACCAACTGAGCTTTATATATTAGATAGTTCGGTGTAAACTGTGAATTTGATGTAGCTTAGGCATGTTTATAAGTTATGTTTATAACTTTGTATATAAACTAATTAGGTTGAACCATCTAACAAGATGATCTGAAAACGACAAACTTTCAGGCAATAACTAATTTATGGAGTTATGTATCCTTAAAAAACATAATTAAAAATATGTTAACAATTAGCTTGACTGTGAGTGGTTCTATCTCTTTAATAAATAGAGGTAAAAAAAAAGATTTTTTAAAACAACGTTTTTACAAGTGAACTAAAAGAAGAAAATAATTTAAAAGTTATATGTTCAAGTACTTTGATTTAATATCGCTAAAAACGTGGGGCGGGTGTTTGGTATAAAAGTTAAAGAGAGATCTATAAGTGAGAGAATGAGTGAACTGCATATGTAAAACCTCAAAAGCGCGCGCCCCACTTTTTTTAAAAACAACTAGACTTTTACAAAGAATCTGGTGCGATTTATTGAATTAGACTTTTACATAGAATCTGGTGATCTTTATAGAACTAGACTAGAATCTGGTAATAAAATTTGAACTACACTTTTACATAGAATCTGGTGATATTTATAGAACTAGACTTTTACATAGAATCTGGTAATATTTATTGAACTAGACTTTTACATAGAATCTGGTGATATTTATTGAACTAGACTTTTACATAGAATCTGGTGATATTTATAGAACTAGACTTTTAAGTAGAATCTGGTAATAAAATTTGAACTACACTTTTACATAGAATCTGGTGATATTTATAGAACTAGACTTTTACATAGAATCTGGTAATATTTATTGAACTAGACTTTTACATAGAATCTGGTGATATTTATTGAACTAGACTTTTACATAGAATCTGGTGATATTTATAGAACTAGACTTTTACATAGAATCTGGTGATCTTTATAGAACTAGACATTTGCATAGAATCTGGTGATCTTTATAGAACTAGACTTTTACATAGAATCTGGTGAAATTTGGCCAACAAGGAGAAAATCGCGGTCACAAAGAATAACATTTGATACACTTGTGTTGTTGGTAAACAATGTGATATCGATTTTTTCTTAAAATTTTAGAATGTTGACGCGAGTTAAAAAATAAAAGAAAACGAAAATAGGAGACTGTATTAAATTAACACTTAGACCACCAGCACATCTTGTGTAACTTGGATTCCTTGAATTTTTCTAATTTTGTTTCACATTGAAAGCTCCCAAATACGTTGTGTGGCTGCTTCTGAGAAATATCTCAATAAATTGAATTTACCTGCTAGAGTTAGCCTAGACCTGTAAATTCAGTTAAAAGGCCCTATCAGAAGAAAAAAAACTTTTATAAATAGTTTAAATTTTGTTTCATTATGAAACATTATTTGTGATACAATATAACCCTGAGCAAAAGTAGAATCAATTGAATAACAGGAATTAGGTGTTAATTCAAATAAAATATTTGAACTTGACAAATGAAAATAGAAGTAAAAAAAGATGCTTAAAATCCACGTTTTTATAGGCGGACTAAAAGTGAAGAATTATATTTTTTCAAGGAATTGTGAAGGAAAAATCTTTTTCTGGATTGATAAAAATTTCAAACTCATATGCTCAAGTAATATGATGTAATATGACTAAAAACGTGGGACGGGCGCTCTTTAGCGTTTGGCTAAAATGACGAGTAAGAAAATGAGTGAATTGAATTAGTTAAGTGAATTTGAGTGTGCGCGTGTGAGTGTATATGTGAGAGTATATATGTATGAGTGGTCGCGTGTGAGTGTATATGTGGGAGTATATATGTATGAGTGGTCGCGTGTGAGTGTATATGTGAGAGTATATATGTATGAGTGGTCACGTGAGAGTGTATATGTGAGAGTATATATGTATGAGTGGTCGCGTGAGAGTGTATATGTGGGAGAATATATGTTTGAGTGTGCCCTTGTGAGTGTATATGTGAGAGTATATATGTATGAGTGGTCGCGTGAGAGTGTATATGTGGGAGAATATATGTTTGAGTGTGCCCTTGTGAGTGTATATGTGAGAGTATATATGTATGAGTAGCCTTGTGAGAGTGTATATGTGGGAGAATATATGTTTGAGTGTAAGCGTGTGAGTGTATATGTGAGAGTATATATGTATGAGTGGTCAGTTGAGAGTGTATATGTGGGAGTATATATGTTTGAGTGTGATCGTGTGAGTGTATATGTGAGAGTATATATGTATGAGTAGTCTTGTGAGAGTGTATATGTGGGAGAATATATGTTTGAGTGTGCGCGTGTGATTGTATATGTGAGAGTATATATGTATGAGTGGTCGCGTGAGAGTGTATATATGGGAGAATATATGTATGAGTGTGAGCGTGTGAGTGTATATGTGAAAGTAAATATGTATGAGTGGTCGCGTGAGAGTGTATATGTGGGAGAATATATGTTTGAGTGTGCGCGTGTGATTGTATATGTGAGAGTATATATGTATGAGTGGTAGCGTGAGAGTGTATATGTGGGAGAATATATGTTTGAGTGTGAGCGTGTGAGTGTATATGTGAAAGTATATATGTATGAGTGGTCGCGTGAGAGTGTATATGTGGGAGAATAAATGTTTGAGTGTGCGCGTGTGAGTGTATATGTGAGAGTGTATATGTATGAGTGGTCGCGTGAGAGTGTATATGTGTGAGAATATATGTTTGAGTGTGAGCGTGTGAGTGTATATGTGAAAGTAAATATGTATGAGTGGTCGCGTGAGAGTGTATATATGGGAGAATATATGTATGAGTTTGCGCGTGTGAGTGTATATTTAAGCGTATATATGTATGAGTGGTCGCGTGTGAGTGTATATGTGAGATTATATATGTTTGAGTGTGTGCGTGTGATTGTATATGTGAGAGAATATATGTATGAGTGGTCGCGTGAGAGTGTATATGTGGGAGAATATATGTTTGAGTGTGTGTGAGTGTATATCTGAGAGTAATATGTATGAGTGGTCGCGTGAGAGTGTATATGTGGGAGAATATATGTTTGAGTGTGAGCGTGTGAGTGTATATGTGAGAGTAAATATGTATGAGTGGTCGCGTGAGAGTGTATATATGGGAGAATATATGTATGAGTTTGCGCGTGTGAGTGTATATGTGAAAGCGTATATATGTATGAGTGGTCGCGTGTGAGTGTATATGTGGAGATATATATGTTTGAGTGTGCGCGTGTGATTGTATATGTGAGAGTATATATGTATGAGTGGTCGGGTGAGAGTGTATATGTGGGAGAATATATGTTTGAGTGTGAGCGTGTGAGTGTATATGTGAAAGTAAATATGTATGAGTGGTCGCGTGAGAGTGTATATGTGGGAGAATATATGTTTGAGTGTGCGCGTGTGATTGTATATGTGAGAGTATATATGTATGAGTGGTAGCGTGAGAGTGTATATGTGGAAGAATATATGTTTGAGTGTGAGCGTGTGAGTGTATATGTGAAAGTATATATGTATGAGTGGTCGCGTGAGAGTGTATATGTGGGAGAATATTTGTTTGAGTGTGCGCGTGTGAGTGTATATGTGAGAGTGTATATGTATGAGTGGTCGCGTGAGAGTGTATATGTGGGAGAATATATGTTTGAGTGTGATCGTGTGAGTGTATATATGAGAGTGTATATGTATGAGTGGTCAGGTGAGAGTGTATATGTGGGAGAATATATGTTTGAGTGTGAGCGTGTGAGTGTATATGTGAGAGTATATATGTATGAGTGGTCGCGTGTGAGTGTATATGTGAGAGTATATATGTTTGAGTGTGTGCGTGTGATTGTATATGTGAGAGTATATATGTATGAGTGGTCGCGCCAGAGTGTATATGTTGGAGAATATATGTTTGAGTGTGAGCGTATGAGTGGATATATGAAAGTAAATATGTATGAGTGGTCGCGTGAGAGTGTATATGTGGGAGAATATATATTTGAGTGTGCGCGTGTGATTGTATATGTGAGAGTATATATGTATGAGTGGTAGCGTGAGAGTGTAAATGTGGGAGAATATATGTTTGAGTGTGAGCGTGTGAGTGTATATGTGAAATTATATATGTATGAGTGGTCGCGTGAGAATGTATATGTGGGAGAATATATGTTTGAGTGTGCCCTTGTGAGTGTATATGTGACAGTATATATGTATGAGTGTGCGCGTGTGAGTGTATATTTGAGAGTGTCTATGTATCAGTGGTCAGGTGAGAGAGTATATGTGGGAGTATATGTTTGAGTTGTCGCGTGAGATTGTATATGTGGGAGAATATATGTTTGAGTGTGTGCGTGTGAGTGTTTATTGTAAGGAATTTAGGTTAATTTGCATTCAAAGTGTGATGCTAGAAGGGTGGCAGGTCTTTGTTGTGTCGGAGTAGCTCGCCAGGAGGAGCACGGGCACGGTTCGGAAGCTGCGCGTGGTCCTGTAATATTGGGCAAAGACGACAACTGTCCGGGGTGACCACACGCGTTCAAATTGTAATTCTGGTGTTAACTTGCCCGGTCAGTAGATTCGGAGATGATAAGAGTAGCCGACCACGGGAGTCCGCGGGACTGGGCAAAGGTGTGAAATGCCCCCGCCGGGGTAGATGATGACCAATCGCAGGTGGTCTGTGTGGGGGTAGTTAATTGGTTGGGGTCTCACCAGAGACAGTTATGTGAAACGTTCCCCACCACCGTCTAAATAGGGGTGGTTCCAGATGATTGACAGATTACTTCTGACAATGGAATTTTGGGGGCGGAGACTGAAGGGTATTAGAGAGGATGCAATTGGGAGAACAAAGGGCGGGGACTAAGAACGAGACACTAGAGAAGAGGGGAGAGCCAGGTGAGGGAAGAGAGTAGATGGTAGACATTAGATGGTAGACAGACATAGTAGAATTGACTTAGGACAGTTTGTCTTCACTTATGTTGAGTTAGATTACAGTTTATGTTGGAATCAATGAATGAAGCAATAAAGTAATCATAAGTGTTCATGCAGTCTTGTCGTTTGGTGTTTGATTAGGAGAAGACAAGTGTGACTAGGAATTAAGAAGAATTGAGTGAATGCAGAGAGTTTAGTCTCACACGAGGACCCAGGTTCTCCACAAATGATGCAGTGGTGGGATAGAATCTTGGAGCGCCTCTGAAGAGTCTATAACCGGGAAGATGTCACGTTAAACATCATGTAGTGAATTTGCCAAGTTCACCTAGCAGTATGCTGAGTTCTGAAAACAGATTTACAACGATGGAGGCAACACATCGATTCAAAGTACAGCGGGAACTCTAACCGTGCAACCTCTATTGCCGATTTCAAAGTGTACCTGTCGGCGCATCATCAAACCTTCACATGCGAACAGTCACCAAAGATTTAGTCGCCGAAGATTTAGTCAGTTATGACGGGATCTATTTTACCATGATTGTTAAATGATTTTATTGTCACGCAGCCTGTTACTGATAAAGGGAACAACTATATTCTTGTAGTTTTGGACGCTTACAAGTATGACGCACTTTCAGATTGTTACGTCTCACAATACAGCTGACACGTCGGTATGAATTTTTTTCTCTATTGTCAAGTTCCCCTTTGAGTTGCATTCTGACCAAGTAAATTATTCAACCTAGTCATGAACCTCATGTTTTCACCCTGCCGGCAACGGTCAGGCGGAACGTTTAAATTCGGAACGGATTTAGATGATGTCAGCTTTCGTGGCAGAAATCAAAAGGACTGGGATGTCCATCTTCTACAGTTACCTGTGCGTACAGAACATACAAACATGTCAGCACGGGATACAGCTCTCATGACGTAATGTTTGTGCGGGAACTATTGCAGCAGATTTATCTTTCTGTGGTAATCTGCGTTGCTCGAGAAATGTCTCAGTCAGCCTAAGGCGGAATACGTTTAGGAACTTGGAGACATCATCACAGTGTCAGAAAAAAAATTTTGACACACGCGCGGTGCACAGACTCAATTGACGTGCGATACATGGTTCTCTAATTGGACTTTACGGAACTAATTGTCTCGGAGATAAATTGATGGGGACAACTACCGAACTCACAAGGGTTCGCTTGCCTTAGTTTTGCTCTATTACAGTTATGACTTACTGAATAGTTTTGTTCTATTACAGTTATGACTTACTGAATAGTTTTGTTCTATTACAGTTATGACTTACTGAATAGTGTTGTTCTATTACAATTATGACTTACTGAATAGTTTTGTTCTATTACAGTTATGACTTACTGAATAGTTTTGTTCTATTACAGTTATGACTTACTGAATAGTTTTGCTCTATTACAGTTATGACTTACTGAATAGTTTTGTTCTATTACAGTTATGACTTACTGAATAGTTTTGTTCTATTACAGTTATGACTTACTGAATAGTTTTGTTCTATTACAGTTAGGACTTACTGAATAGTTTTGTTCTATTACAGTTATGACTTACTGAATAGTTTTGTTCTATTACAGTTATGACTTACTGAATAGTTTTGTTCTATTACAGTTATGACTTACTGAATAGTTTTGTTCTATTATAGTTATGACTTACTGAATAGTTTTGTTTTATTACAGTTATGACTTACTGAATAGTTTTGTTCTATTACAGTTATGACTTACTGAATAGTTTTGTTCTATTATAGTTATGACTTACTGAATAGTTTTGTTTTATTACAGTTATGACTTACTGAATAGTTTTGTTCTATTATAGTTATGACTTACTGAATAGTTTTGTTCTATTATAGTTATGACTTACTGAATAGTTTTGTTTTATTACAGTTATGACTTACTGAATAGTTTTGTTTTATTACAGTTATGACTTACTGAATAGTTTAATTGCTTGTTATATGAATTATGTTTATGATGTACCAATATTTTTTATTAATTTTTCTATTTTTAGTGAAGCCATTGATAAAGAGTGGCAATCCTACCACAAAAGTAAGTTATTTAAAATCGTGTACATGATCTACAAATTGATCTATAATATGACGCCATTTAATCTGGGATGATCTATTCTTATCTTCTTTTTTCCAACGAAAACTGTTCTGGACATGTGACTTATGACCTTTGAACTTTGAGTTTTGTTGTTAGTTTCTCTGTCTACTTGATGTTCATTGGTCATAAGAAATGTCTATAACAATACAACGAAGTTCAGAAATATTCTTTTGATATTTGTATTGTTTAAATATTGTTTCTACTCTTTGGTCATGTTGTGCTGGAAGTAATCCGTGATTTATGTATCTGAGGCAGTCTGGTGAGCGTGGCATAGATAAAAAACGTTATAGTGACAGATTGACTGAGTTATAGCATGGCATAGATCAAACAACGTTATAGTGACAGATTGACTGAGTTATAGCATGGCATAGATCAAACAACGTTATAGTGACAGACTGACTGAGTTATAGCATGGCATAGATCAAACAACGTTATAGTGACAGATTGACTGAGTTATAGCATGGCATAGATCAAACAACGTTATAGTGACCGACTGACTGAGTTATAGCATGGCATAGATCAAACAACGTTATAGTGACAGATTGACTGAGTTATAGCATGGCATAGATCAAACAACGTTATAGTGACCGACTGACTGAGTTATAGCATGGCATAGATCAAACAACGTTATAGTGACCGACTGACTGAGTTATAGCATGGCATAGATCAAACAACGTTATAGTGACCGACTGACTGAGTTATAGCATGGCATAGATCAAACAACGTTATAGTGACCGACTGACTGAGTTATAGCATGTAATAGATCAAACAACGTTATAGCGACAGATTGACTGAGTTATAGCATGGCATAGATCAAACAACGTTATAGTGACAGACTGACTGTGTTATAGCATGGCGTAGGCTGGGAGCTATTGTGTTGCTTATTCCTTAACCATGGGATTATCACTAATTGTCTTAATCAGTTGAAAAGAGAGATCTCTAGAGCTCTCGCCTGGATCTTAATGGCTTTTAGTTGGATGTTAGTAGAGTTAATCTGTTCAATATTTCATGATCTCTAAATAAAGTAAGGAGTTCATCAACATTGTTCTGGTGGTTCACTTAATTATAATGCTTAATTATTTATAACAGTTTAGTTACTCGTGACATTCTGGAATTGTATGAGAGTCTAGTAGTTTATAATAGTCTAGTAGTTTATAATAGTCTAGTAGTTTATAATAGTCTAGTAGTTTATAATAGTCTAGTAGTTTATAATAGTCTAGTAGTTTATAATAGTCTAATAGTTTATAATAGTCTAGTAGTTTATAATAGTCTAGTAGTTTATAATAGTCTAGTAGTTTATAATAGTCTAGTAGTTTATAATAGTCTGGTAGTTTATAATAGTCTGGTAGTTTATAATAGTCTGGTAGTTTATAATAGTCTGGTAGTTTATAATAGTCTAGTAGTTTATAATAGTCTAGTAGTTTATAACAGTCTAGTAGTTTATAATAGTCTAGTAGTTTATAATAATCTAGTAGTTTATAATAGTCTAGTAGTTTATAACAGTCTAGTAGTTTATAATAGTCTAGTAGTTTATAATAGTCTGGTAGTTTATAATAGTCTATTAGTTTATAATAGTCTAGTAGTTTATAATAGTCTAGTAGTTTATAATAGTCTAATGTAAGAATGTACCCAACCCCAGCAGGAGAGCCGCCCTAGTAGGTCATGAACTTGTAAGATACAATGACGTCATTTCTACTATTAGTGAGACTCGTTTAGCAGGAGGAGAACCCTGTGAAAGAGGCTCAGGCCATACCTTCTTCTGGAGTGGCAGAGGTAGTAAGGAAGGCCGTGAGGCCAGTGTTGGCTTTCCGTGTAGACAACATTAATATTGATGAGAACCGCGTAGGGGTGATTAGGATAGGTGACCCGGGGGGCAGGTCTAACTAAGGCGATCTCACAGGGATGGTATTTCAACTTTGGGGACAAGACAGTTGAATAACCCAACGTGTCGCGTAGATTTACATGAGGCGGGAAATTCACAATGAGAACAAGGGGGAAAGTTTGTCCCTTGATTAAACTAGGGTCAAGGTCGGGGTAGAAGCAAGTATTGTATTTCAGCGACCTTAATCACTTTGTGGGAAAGTTTGTCCCTTGATTAAACTAGGGTCAAGGTCGGGGTAGAAGCAAGTATTGTATTTCAGCGACCTTAATCACTTTGTGGGAAAGTTTGTCCCTTGATTAAACTAGGGTCAAGGTCGGGGTAGAAGCAAGTATTGTATTTCAGCGACCTTAATCACTTTGTGGGAAAGTTTGTCCCTTGATTAAACTAGGGTCAAGGTCGGGGTAGAAGCAAGTATTGTATTTCAGCGACCTTAATCACTTTGTGGGAAAGTTTGTCCCTTGATTAAACTAGGGTCAAGGTCGGGGTAGAAGCAAGTATTGTATTTCAGCGACCTTAATCACTTTGTGGGAAAGTTTGTCCCTTGATTAAACTAGGGTCAAGGTCGGGGTAGAAGCAAGTATTGTATTTCAGCGACCTTAATCACTTTGTGGGAAAGTTTGTCCCTTGATTAAACTAGGGTCTAAGTCGGGGTAGAAGCAAGTATTGTATTTCAGCGACCTTAATCACTTTGTGGGAAAGTTTGTCCCTTGATTAAACTAGGGTCTAAGTCGGGGTAGAAGCAAGTATTGTATTTCAGCGACCTTAATCACTTTGTGGGAAAGTTTGTCCCTTGATTAAACTAGGGTCTAAGTCGGGGTAGAAGCAAGTATTGTATTTCAGCGACCTTAATCACTTTGTGGGAAAGTTTGTCCCTTGATTAAACTAGGGTCTAAGTCGGGGTAGAAGCAAGTATTGTATTTCAGCGACCTTAATCACTTTGTGGGAAAGTTTGTCCCTTGATTAAACTAGGGTCTAAGTCGGGGTAGAAGCAAGTATTGTATTTCAGCGACCTTAATCACTTTGTGGGAAAGTTTGTCCCTTGATTAAACTAGGGTCTAAGTCGGGGTAGAAGCAAGTATTGTATTTCAGCGACCTTAATCACTTTGTGGGAAAGTTTGTCCCTTGATTAAACTAGGGTCTAAGTCGGGGTAGAAGCAAGTATTGTATTTCAGCGACCTTAATCACTTTGTGGGAAAGTTTGTCCCTTGATTAAACTAGGGTCAAGTCGGGGTAGAAGCAAGTATTGTATTTCAGCGACCTTAATCACTTTGTGGGAAAGTTTGTCCCTTGATTAAACTAGGGTCTAAGTCGGGGTAGAAGCAAGTATTGTATTTCAGCGACCTTAATCACTTTGTGGGAAAGTTTGTCCCTTGATTAAACTAGGGTCTAAGTCGGGGTAGAAGCAAGTATTGTATTTCAGCGACCTTAATCACTTTGTGGGAAAGTTTGTCCCTTGATTAAACTAGGGTCTAAGTCGGGGTAGAAGCAAGTATTGTATTTCAGCGACCTTAATCACTTTGTGGGAAAGTTTGTCCCTTGATTAAACTAGGGTCTAAGTCGGGGTAGAAGCAAGTATTGTATTTCAGCGACCTTAATCACTTTGTGGGAAAGTTTGTCCCTTGATTAAACTAGGGTCTAAGTCGGGGTAGAAGCAAGTATTGTATTTCAGCGACCTTAATCACTTTGTGGGAAAGTTTGTCCCTTGATTAAACTAGGGTCTAAGTCGGGGTAGAAGCAAGTATTGTATTTCAGCGACCTTAATCACTTTGTGGGAAAGTTTGTCCCTTGATTAAACTAGGGTCTAAGTCGGGGTAGAAGCAAGTATTGTATTTCAGCGACCTTAATCACTTTGTGGGAAAGTTTGTCCCTTGATTAAACTAGGGTCTAAGTCGGGGTAGAAGCAAGTATTGTATTTCAGCGACCTTAATCACTTTGTGGGAAAGTTTGTCCCTTGATTAAACTAGGGTCTAAGTCGGGGTAGAAGCAAGTATTGTATTTCAGCGACCTTAATCACTTTGTGGGAAAGTTTGTCCCTTGATTAAACTAGGGTCTAAGTCGGGGTAGAAGCAAGTATTGTATTTCAGCGACCTTAATCACTTTGTGGGAAAGTTTGTCCCTTGATTAAACTAGGGTCTAAGTCGGGGTAGAAGCAAGTATTGTATTTCAGCGACCTTAATCACTTTGTGGGAAAGTTTGTCCCTTGATTAAACTAGGGTCTAAGTCGGGGTAGAAAGCAAGTATTGTATTTCAGCGACCTTAATCACTTTGTGGGAAAGTTTGTCCCTTGATTAAACTAGGGTCTAAGTCGGGGTAGAAGCAAGTATTGTATTTCAGCGACCTTAATCACTTTGTGGGAAAGTTTGTCCCTTGATTAAACTAGGGTCTAAGTCGGGGTAGAAGCAAGTATTGTATTTCAGCGACCTTAATCACTTTGTGGGAAAGTTTGTCCCTTGATTAAACTAGGGTCTAAGTCGGGGTAGAAGCAAGTATTGTATTTCAGCGACCTTAATCACTTTGTGGGAAAGTTTGTCCCTTGATTAAACTAGGGTCTAAGTCGGGGTAGAAGCAAGTATTGTATTTCAGCGACCTTAATCACTTTGTGGGAAAGTTTGTCCCTTGATTAAACTAGGGTCTAAGTCGGGGTAGAAGCAAGTATTGTATTTCAGCGACCTTAATCACTTTGTGGGAAAGTTTGTCCCTTGATTAAACTAGGGTCTAAGTCGGGGTAGAAGCAAGTATTGTATTTCAGCGACCTTAATCACTTTGTGGGAAAGTTTGTCCCTTGATTAAACTAGGGTCTAAGTCGGGGTAGAAGCAAGTATTGTATTTCAGCGACCTTAATCACTTTGTGGGAAAGTTTGTCCCTTGATTAAACTAGGGTCTAAGTCGGGGTAGAAGCAAGTATTGTATTTCAGCGACCTTAATCACTTTGTGGGAAAGTTTGTCCCTTGATTAAACTAGGGTCTAAGTCGGGGTAGAAGCAAGTATTGTATTTCAGCGACCTTAATCACTTTGTGGGAAAGTTTGTCCCTTGATTAAACTAGGGTCTAAGTCGGGGTAGAAGCAAGTATTGTATTTCAGCGACCTTAATCACTTTGTGGGAAAGTTTGTCCCTTGATTAAACTAGGGTCTAAGTCGGGGTAGAAGCAAGTATTGTATTTCAGCGACCTTAATCACTTTGTGGGAAAGTTTGTCCCTTGATTAAACTAGGGTCTAAGTCGGGGTAGAAGCAAGTATTGTATTTCAGCGACCTTAATCACTTTGTGGGAAAGTTTGTCCCTTGATTAAACTAGGGTCTAAGTCGGGGTAGAAGCAAGTATTGTATTTCAGCGACCTTAATCACTTTGTGGGAAAGTTTGTCCCTTGATTAAACTAGGGTCTAAGTCGGGGTAGAAGCAAGTATTGTATTTCAGCGACCTTAATCACTTTGTGGGAAAGTTTGTCCCTTGATTAAACTAGGGTCTAAGTCGGGGTAGAAGCAAGTATTGTATTTCAGCGACCTTAATCACTTTGTGGAAAGTTTGTCCCTTGATTAAACTAGGGTCTAAGTCGGGGTAGAAGCAAGTATTGTATTTCAGCGACCTTAATCACTTTGTGGGAAAGTTTGTCCCTTGATTAAACTAGGGTCTAAGTCGGGGTAGAAGCAAGTATTGTATTTCAGCGACCTTAATCACTTTGTGGGAAAGTTTGTCCCTTGATTAAACTAGGGTCTAAGTCGGGGTAGAAGCAAGTATTGTATTTCAGCGACCTTAATCACTTTGTGGGAAAGTTTGTCCCTTGATTAAACTAGGGTCTAAGTCGGGGTAGAAGCAAGTATTGTATTTCAGCGACCTTAATCACTTTGTGGGAAAGTTTGTCCCTTGATTAAACTAGGGTCTAAGTCGGGGTAGAAGCAAGTATTGTATTTCAGCGACCTTAATCACTTTGTGGGAAAGTTTGTCCCTTGATTAAACTAGGGTCTAAGTCGGGGTAGAAGCAAGTATTGTATTTCAGCGACCTTAATCACTTTGTGGGAAAGTTTGTCCCTTGATTAAACTAGGGTCTAAGTCGGGGTAGAAGCAAGTATTGTATTTCAGCGACCTTAATCACTTTGTGGGAAAGTTTGTCCCTTGATTAAACTAGGGTCTAAGTCGGGGTAGAAGCAAGTATTGTATTTCAGCGACCTTAATCACTTTGTGGGAAAGTTTGTCCCTTGATTAAACTAGGGTCTAAGTCGGGGTAGAAGCAAGTATTGTATTTCAGCGACCTTAATCACTTTGTGGGAAAGTTTGTCCCTTGATTAAACTAGGGTCTAAGTCGGGGTAGAAGCAAGTATTGTATTTCAGCGACCTTAATCACTTTGTGGGAAAGTTTGTCCCTTGATTAAACTAGGGTCTAAGTCGGGGTAGAAGCAAGTATTGTATTTCAGCGACCTTAATCACTTTGTGGGAAAGTTTGTCCCTTGATTAAACTAGGGTCTAAGTCGGGGTAGAAGCAAGTATTGTATTTCAGCGACCTTAATCACTTTGTGGGAAAGTTTGTCCCTTGATTAAACTAGGGTCTAAGTCGGGGTAGAAGCAAGTATTGTATTTCAGCGACCTTAATCACTTTGTGGGAAAGTTTGTCCCTTGATTAAACTAGGGTCTAAGTCGGGGTAGAAGCAAGTATTGTATTTCAGCGACCTTAATCACTTTGTGGGAAAGTTTGTCCCTTGATTAAACTAGGGTCTAAGTCGGGGTAGAAGCAAGTATTGTATTTCAGCGACCTTAATCACTTTGTGGGAAAGTTTGTCCCTTGATTAAACTAGGGTCTAAGTCGGGGTAGAAGCAAGTATTGTATTTCAGCGACCTTAATCACTTTGTGGGAAAGTTTGTCCCTTGATTAAACTAGGGTCTAAGTCGGGGTAGAAGCAAGTATTGTATTTCAGCGACCTTAATCACTTTGTGGGAAAGTTTGTCCCTTGATTAAACTAGGGTCTAAGTCGGGGTAGAAGCAAGTATTGTATTTCAGCGACCTTAATCACTTTGTGGGAAAGTTTGTCCCTTGATTAAACTAGGGTCTAAGTCGGGGTAGAAGCAAGTATTGTATTTCAGCGACCTTAATCACTTTGTGGGAAAGTTTGTCCCTTGATTAAACTAGGGTCTAAGTCGGGGTAGAAGCAAGTATTGTATTTCAGCGACCTTAATCACTTTGTGGGAAAGTTTGTCCCTTGATTAAACTAGGGTCTAAGTCGGGGTAGAAGCAAGTATTGTATTTCAGCGACCTTAATCACTTTGTGGGAAAGTTTGTCCCTTGATTAAACTAGGGTCTAAGTCGGGGTAGAAGCAAGTATTGTATTTCAGCGACCTTAATCACTTTGTGGGAAAGTTTGTCCCTTGATTAAACTAGGGTCTAAGTCGGGGTAGAAGCAAGTATTGTATTTCAGCGACCTTAATCACTTTGTGGGAAAGTTTGTCCCTTGATAAACTAGGGTCTAAGTCGGGGTAAAGCAGTATTGTATTTCAGCGACCTAATCACTTTGTGGGAAAGTTTGTCCCTTGATTAAACTAGGGTCTAAGTCGGGGTAGAAGCAAGTATTGTATTTCAGCGACCTTAATCACTTTGTGGGAAAGTTTGTCCCTTGATTAAACTAGGGTCTAAGTCGGGGTAGAAGCAAGTATTGTATTTCAGCGACCTTAATCACTTTGTGGGAAAGTTTGTCCCTTGATTAAACTAGGGTCTAAGTCGGGGTAGAAGCAAGTATTGTATTTCAGCGACCTTAATCACTTTGTGGGAAAGTTTGTCCCTTGATTAAACTAGGGTCTAAGTCGGGGTAGAAGCAAGTATTGTATTTCAGCGACCTTAATCACTTTGTGGGAAAGTTTGTCCCTTGATTAAACTAGGGTCTAAGTCGGGGTAGAAGCAAGTATTGTATTTCAGCGACCTTAATCACTTTGTGGGAAAGTTTGTCCCTTGATTAAACTAGGGTCTAAGTCGGGGTAGAAGCAAGTATTGTATTTCAGCGACCTTAATCACTTTGTGGGAAAGTTTGTCCCTTGATTAAACTAGGGTCTAAGTCGGGGTAGAAGCAAGTATTGTATTTCAGCGACCTTAATCACTTTGTGGGAAAGTTTGTCCCTTGATTAAACTAGGGTCTAAGTCGGGGTAGAAGCAAGTATTGTATTTCAGCGACCTTAATCACTTTGTGGGAAAGTTTGTCCCTTGATTAAACTAGGGTCTAAGTCGGGGTAGAAGCAAGTATTGTATTTCAGCGACCTTAATCACTTTGTGGGAAAGTTTGTCCCTTGATTAAACTAGGGTCTAAGTCGGGGTAGAAGCAAGTATTGTATTTCAGCGACCTTAATCACTTTGTGGGAAAGTTTGTCCCTTGATTAAACTAGGGTCTAAGTCGGGGTAGAAGCAAGTATTGTATTTCAGCGACCTTAATCACTTTGTGGGAAAGTTTGTCCCTTGATTAAACTAGGGTCTAAGTCGGGGTAGAAGCAAGTATTGTATTTCAGCGACCTTAATCACTTTGTGGGAAAGTTTGTCCCTTGATTAAACTAGGGTCTAAGTCGGGGTAGAAGCAAGTATTGTATTTCAGCGACCTTAATCACTTTGTGGGAAAGTTTGTCCCTTGATTAAACTAGGGTCTAAGTCGGGGTAGAAGCAAGTATTGTATTTCAGCGACCTTAATCACTTTGTGGGAAAGTTTGTCCCTTGATTAAACTAGGGTCTAAGTCGGGGTAGAAGCAAGTATTGTATTTCAGCGACCTTAATCACTTTGTGGGAAAGTTTGTCCCTTGATTAAACTAGGGTCTAAGTCGGGGTAGAAGCAAGTATTGTATTTCAGCGACCTTAATCACTTTGTGGGAAAGTTTGTCCCTTGATTAAACTAGGGTCTAAGTCGGGGTAGAAGCAAGTATTGTATTTCAGCGACCTTAATCACTTTGTGGGAAAGTTTGTCCCTTGATTAAACTAGGGTCTAAGTCGGGGTAGAAGCAAGTATTGTATTTCAGCGACCTTAATCACTTTGTGGGAAAGTTTGTCCCTTGATTAAACTAGGGTCTAAGTCGGGGTAGAAGCAAGTATTGTATTTCAGCGACCTTAATCACTTTGTGGGAAAGTTTGTCCCTTGATTAAACTAGGGTCTAAGTCGGGGTAGAAGCAAGTATTGTATTTCAGCGACCTTAATCACTTTGTGGGAAAGTTTGTCCCTTGATTAAACTAGGGTCTAAGTCGGGGTAGAAGCAAGTATTGTATTTCAGCGACCTTAATCACTTTGTGGGAAAGTTTGTCCCTTGATTAAACTAGGGTCTAAGTCGGGGTAGAAGCAAGTATTGTATTTCAGCGACCTTAATCACTTTGTGGGAAAGTTTGTCCCTTGATTAAACTAGGGTCTAAGTCGGGGTAGAAGCAAGTATTGTATTTCAGCGACCTTAATCACTTTGTGGGAAAGTTTGTCCCTTGATTAAACTAGGGTCTAAGTCGGGGTAGAAGCAAGTATTGTATTTCAGCGACCTTAATCACTTTGTGGGAAAGTTTGTCCCTTGATTAAACTAGGGTCTAAGTCGGGGTAGAAGCAAGTATTGTATTTCAGCGACCTTAATCACTTTGTGGGAAAGTTTGTCCCTTGATTAAACTAGGGTCTAAGTCGGGGTAGAAGCAAGTATTGTATTTCAGCGACCTTAATCACTTTGTGGGAAAGTTTGTCCCTTGATTAAACTAGGGTCTAAGTCGGGGTAGAAGCAAGTATTGTATTTCAGCGACCTTAATCACTTTGTGGGAAAGTTTGTCCCTTGATTAAACTAGGGTCTAAGTCGGGGTAGAAGCAAGTATTGTATTTCAGCGACCTTAATCACTTTGTGGGAAAGTTTGTCCCTTGATTAAACTAGGGTCTAAGTCGGGGTAGAAGCAAGTATTGTATTTCAGCGACCTTAATCACTTTGTGGGAAAGTTTGTCCCTTGATTAAACTAGGGTCTAAGTCGGGGTAGAAGCAAGTATTGTATTTCAGCGACCTTAATCACTTTGTGGGAAAGTTTGTCCCTTGATTAAACTAGGGTCTAAGTCGGGGTAGAAGCAAGTATTGTATTTCAGCGACCTTAATCACTTTGTGGGAAAGTTTGTCCCTTGATTAAACTAGGGTCTAAGTCGGGGTAGAAGCAAGTATTGTATTTCAGCGACCTTAATCACTTTGTGGGAAAGTTTGTCCCTTGATTAAACTAGGGTCTAAGTCGGGGTAGAAGCAAGTATTGTATTTCAGCGACCTTAATCACTTTGTGGGAAAGTTTGTCCCTTGATTAAACTAGGGTCTAAGTCGGGGTAGAAGCAAGTATTGTATTTCAGCGACCTTAATCACTTTGTGGGAAAGTTTGTCCCTTGATTAAACTAGGGTCTAAGTCGGGGTAGAAGCAAGTATTGTATTTCAGCGACCTTAATCACTTTGTGGGAAAGTTTGTCCCTTGATTAAACTAGGGTCTAAGTCGGGGTAGAAGCAAGTATTGTATTTCAGCGACCTTAATCACTTTGTGGGAAAGTTTGTCCCTTGATTAAACTAGGGTCTAAGTCGGGGTAGAAGCAAGTATTGTATTTCAGCGACCTTAATCACTTTGTGGGAAAGTTTGTCCCTTGATTAAACTAGGGTCTAAGTCGGGGTAGAAGCAAGTATTGTATTTCAGCGACCTTAATCACTTTGTGGGAAAGTTTGTCCCTTGATTAAACTAGGGTCTAAGTCGGGGTAGAAGCAAGTATTGTATTTCAGCGACCTTAATCACTTTGTGGGAAAGTTTGTCCCTTGATTAAACTAGGGTCTAAGTCGGGGTAGAAGCAAGTATTGTATTTCAGCGACCTTAATCACTTTGTGGGAAAGTTTGTCCCTTGATTAAACTAGGGTCTAAGTCGGGGTAGAAGCAAGTATTGTATTTCAGCGACCTTAATCACTTTGTGGGAAAGTTTGTCCCTTGATTAAACTAGGGTCTAAGTCGGGGTAGAAGCAAGTATTGTATTTCAGCGACCTTAATCACTTTGTGGGAAAGTTTGTCCCTTGATTAAACTAGGGTCTAAGTCGGGGTAGAAGCAAGTATTGTATTTCAGCGACCTTAATCACTTTGTGGGAAAGTTTGTCCCTTGATTAAACTAGGGTCTAAGTCGGGGTAGAAGCAAGTATTGTATTTCAGCGACCTTAATCACTTTGTGGGAAAGTTTGTCCCTTGATTAAACTAGGGTCTAAGTCGGGGTAGAAGCAAGTATTGTATTTCAGCGACCTTAATCACTTTGTGGGAAAGTTTGTCCCTTGATTAAACTAGGGTCTAAGTCGGGGTAGAAGCAAGTATTGTATTTCAGCGACCTTAATCACTTTGTGGGAAAGTTTGTCCCTTGATTAAACTAGGGTCTAAGTCGGGGTAGAAGCAAGTATTGTATTTCAGCGACCTTAATAACTTTGTGGGAAAGTTTGAAGATTTGCATACGCTAAGTAGCTTTTAACAATCAGAAACTCGCATGGCCTTCTTATCTTATCTGTTTCAGACGCTCCTTCTATACAGAAGATTATTGCGTCCTACGCTTATCTATGGTTTGTGTTTAGTCTTGCACTCTTATTAGAAATTTAAATGTTGATAAAGTGTTGGCTTTCCTGGTTTCTTCAGGCAAATCCCGACGGGAAAAGATTTGTATGAGTTTGTTCTTGCATACGGAATAAGAAAGGTGTTTTTATCCTTTATGTCTATCTGAGGGTTGTATTAAGTTATCTTTGTGTTGTATTTCTAAATTAGAGTTAATTGCTTTATGTATGATTACTACTTTGCTCTTGGTTCTTCTATCCTCTAGTGTTTCAAGGTTTAATGATTTAACTAATGGTGTTATTCTAGTCAGTTTTGAATATTCTCCAGTAATGAATGTGGCGGCTCTTTTTTGGATTTGTTCTAGTTTATCAATGTTTTCTTTGGTGGATGGGTCCCATACAGAAGATGCATATTCTAGTACAGGTCTCACCAAAGTGAGATAGCATTTTAGTTTTATATCTTTATTACATTTGTAAAGGTTTCTTTTTATAAAGCCTAAGGTTTTGTTTGATTTTTTAATAACTTCATTGACATGGGGATTCCATGATAATTTCTCATTTATTAAGACTCCTAAGTATTTTGCATCTTTAGTTTGGGTTAGTTCCTTTCCATGAATGAAATATTTTGAATTTATTTGTTTCTTTTTCTTTGTTACTCTTAACAGTTGACACTTTTCTGGGTGGAAAGACATACTCCAGTTAGTTTCCCATTTTATCAATTCATCTAGGTCTTTTTGTAAAATTTTGCTATCTTGTTCTGATTTAATTGTTCTATAGATTATACAATCATCAGCAAATAACCTAACTTTTGTTCCTGTTGAGATGTTGTTGGGGTAAATCATTTATATAAATTAAAAAGAGTAAGGGACCTAGCACAGTTCCTTGTGGAACTCCTGAGTTAACCTTTATTGGTGCAGATTTAGATCCATTAATTATTACAGTTTGCTCCCTGCCCAAAAGGAAGTCTTGGATCCAGTGATGTAAGGAACCTGAGATTCCAAAGTAGTTAAGTTTTTTAAGTAAACTAAGGTGGTGAACTTTGTCAAATGCTTTTGAGAAGTCTAGTAATATTGTATCTATTTGATCATTTTTGTCTAAGCCTTTTGATAGTTCATCTATTAAACCTATTAATTGTGTTTCACATGATCTGCTTTTTTCTAAAGCCGTGTTGATGTGGGCATAGGGCATTATATATGTCAAGGTGTTTAACTATTCTACTATATATTATGTGTTCTAGTAATTTACAGGTGACACTAGTAAGTGATACAGGGCCTGTAATTACCATGGTCTGATTTATCCCCTTTCTTAAAGAGTGGAGTTACGTTAGCTAATTTCCAATCCTAGGGACACTTTACCCTGGTTTAGAGAGGCTTGAAAGAGAACTACAAGGATTAATGAAAGTTCATTGCTTAGTTCTTTTAATAACCTTGCAGGAAAATCATCTGGGCCAGTAGCTTTGTTTATTTTAAAGTTTTTTAGGAGTGAATGTATACCTATCTCATCTATAAGTTATGTTACCTATTTCCTCCATTTTATTTAAATTTATTAAAACTTCCTTGTCGCTTGAGGCAGAAAAAGATGATGCAAAATATGTGTTAAGGATAATTGCTTTAGTTTCATTATCATTATAGGTTTTATTATTTGAGCCTTTTAGTGTGGCTATTCCTGAAGATTCCATTTTTTTAGATTTGATAAAGGACCAAAAGTTTTTATTGTTATCTTTGGTAATTACATTGTTTATATATTCATTTTGGAGGTTTAGACTAAGTTTTTGTGTCAAGTGTTTAATCTTTAAGTAATCTTTAAGTCATTTATCAATTCTTGGGATACGTGTCTCGGGCCTTCAGGAATGTGAATGGCTCACCACAGGGTAACCAGGTTGGGCAAGATAAGAAAAGGGCACGGTTAGATCAGGAGTAGGAAGCCAGGGTACCGAGAGAGTAGGAAGCCAGGGTGCCGAGAGATTATGAAGCCAGGGTGCCGAGAGAGTAGGAAGCCAGTGTGCCGAGAGAGTAGGAAGCCAGTGTGGCAAGAGAGTAGTAAGCCAGTGAGGCAAGAGAGTAGGAAGCCAGTGTGCCGAGAGAGTAGGAAGCCAGTGTGGCAAGAGACTGGGAAGCCAGTGTGCCGAGAGAGTAGGAAGCCAGTGTGGCAAGAGAGAAGGAAGCCAGTGTGCCGAGAGAGTAGGAAGCCAGTGTGCCGAGAGAGTAGGAAGCCAGTGTGGCAAGAGAGTAGGAAGCCAGTGTGCCGAGAGAGTACGAAGCCAGTGTGCCGAGAGAGTAGGAAGCCAGTGTGGCAAGAGAGTAGGAAGCCAGTGTGCCGAGAGAGTAGGAAGCCAGTGTGGCAAGAGAGTAGGAAGCCAGTGTGCCAAGAGAGTAGGAAGCCAGTGTGGCAAGAGAGTAGGAAGCCAGTGTGCCGAGATAGTAGGAAGCCAGTGTGCCGAGAGAGTAGGAAGCCAGTGTGCCGAGAGAGTAGGAAGCCAGTGTGCCGAGAGAGTAGGAAGCCAGTGTGGCAAGAGAGTAGGAAGCCAGTGTGGCAAGAGAGTAGGAAGCCAGTGTGCCGAGAGAGTAGGAAGCCAGTGTGCCGAGAGAGTAGGAAGCCAGTGTGCCGAGAGAGTAGGAAGCCAGTGTGGCAAGAGAGTAGGAAGCCAGTGTGCCGAGAGAGTAGGAAGCCAGTGTGGCAAGAGAGTAGGAAGCCAGTGTGCCGAGAGAGTAGGAAGTCAGTGTGCCGAGAGAGTAGGAAGCCAGGGTGCAAAGAGAGTAGGAAAACAGGGTGCTGAGAGAGTATGAAGCCAGAGTTCCGATCGAGTAGCCAGGGAGACACCGATTCGAAGCCAGGATGACAAGTAGAAGCAGTATTGGGTGCCACTAGGACGCAGGACGGAACGTAGACTGAGCACCGAGTAATGTAACGACTGCCAGATGCGAAAGTGTATTCATTTTAAAAACTGACTTAGCTGAGTGGCGTATTGTTAATGCTTTAAACAAGAGGAGTGAATGAACAACTAAGTCAGAAACCCCCGCACATATCTTCTACAATAAGCTAATTGCCTGGTCCTCCAGAGGACATAAATGACAGACTCATGACAATGAAACTGATTCTTTTATTCGGGAAGAAATATCTTAACACCATCTGCTGCTAAGCCCCAACAATGACTAACCCTGATGAAGTGAAACCCAGGTTTTACGAGGATCTTCATTCTATCATCGCAGTTATTCCTTCTACTGAAAAGCTTTTCATTCTTGGCGACTTCAATGCAAGAGTGGGCAGCGATGACACTCTTTGGGACTGTGTGACAGGAAAACATGGAGTGGGCTGGTGTAACAGAAATCGTCTCCTGTTGCTTCAGACGTGGGCCGAACATGATGTGTTGATTCATTGGCACCCTTCCGTCTCGCGAGACGATGGTGCATCACCGTTGGGTTGGGTGCCATGTCTCGCGAGACGATGGTGCATCACCGTTGAGTTGGGTGGCATGTCTCGCGAGACGATGGTGCATCACCGTTGAGTTGGGTGGCATGTCTCGCGAGACGATGGTGCATCACCGCTGGGTTGGCTGGCATGTCTCGCGAGACGATGGTTCATCACCGTTGGGTTGGGTGGCATGTCTCGCGAGACGATGGTGCATCACCGTTGGGTTGGGTGGCATGTCTCGCGAGACGATGGTGCATCACCGTTGGGTTGGGTGGCATGTCTCGCGAGACGATGGTGCATCACCGTTGGGTTGGGTGGCATGTCTCGCGAGACGATGGTGCATCGCCATTGGGTTGGGTGGCATGTCTCACAAGACGATGGTGCATCACCGTTGGGTTGGGTGGCATGTCTCGCGAGACGATGGTGCATCACCGTTGAGGTGGGTTGCATTTCCTCGAGTGGCTGTGCAGTCCTATCCTTGAGTGACAGTCTTTACCACAGCTTTTACACACGAGTTTTTTGCTTCCAAAAGTTTTGGCCTTTCTCCTAGCTCTTCTGTCTGCAGCCTCCTCCATCCTTCGCTCCTCGGCTACTATGACGCCCTCTTTGACAACTGTGCGCCACTTAGATCGGTCTTCTGCCTTACACTCCTAGTCGGTTGTGCGTATTCTATCTGTTTTCATGTCCCTTTGGCAGACATCTTTAAATCGCAGACGTGGGCGACATGTCTTCCTCTTTCCCGATGCCAGTTCTCCATATAGGAGGTCCTTGGGGATACGACCCAGTCCCATTCTTTTTACATGTCCTAACCATCTTAGGTGTCTTTCACTACTGATTGAGAACATGCTTTGGGTATTGACATGCATCAGTATCACAAATACAGTATTTATTCGTCCTAAAAGAAACAGGACCTCATGGATGAACCCTTGCTCCAAGCACTGGCACCTAATAGACTACGTCATTACAAGGAATAAGGATATGCAAGATGTTCGCGTGACCAAATACCTCTGCCATGCTGAATGCTGGACAGACCATCGTCTCATGCTGGACAGACCATCGTCTCATGCTGGACAGACCATCGGCTCATCATCTCCAAACTTTATATCCGCATCCAGTACAAAAGATGCTCCAGGGAAAGAAGGTGACTAAACATCACAAACTAAAATGCACAATTACCGGACAATGTCTTTTGTTTGTCTTAGAAGTATATAGTTAATGATATTCTAGAAGTTATAATTGTCTAGTGATTTATGATAGCCTAGTGGCTTATGGCAGTGTAGTAGTTTATGATAGTCAAGTAGTTTATGATAGTCAAGTAGTTTATGATAGTCAAGTAGGTTATGATAGTCAAGTAGTTTATGATAGTCAAGTAGTTTATGATAGTCAAGTAGTTTATGATAGTCAAGTAGTTTATGATAGTCAAGTAGTTTATGATAGTCAAGTAGTTTATGATAGTCAAGTAGTTTATGATAGTCAAGTAGTTTATGATAGTCAAGTAGTTTATGATAGTCAAGTAGTTTATGATAGTCAAGTAGTTTATGATAGTCAAGTAGTTTATGATAGTCAAGTAGTTTATGACAGTCGAATACTTTATGATAGTCAAGTAAATTATGATAGTCAAGTAGTTTATGATAGTCAAGTAGTTTATGATAGTCAAGTAGTTTATGATAGTCAAGTAGTTTATGATAGTCAAGTAGTTTATGATAGTCAAGTAGTTTATGATAGTCAAGTAGTTTATGATAGTCAAGTAGTTTATGATAGTCAAGTAGTTTATGATAGTCAAGTAGTTTATGATAGTCAAGTAGTTTATGATAGTCAAGTAGTTTATGATAGTCGAATACTTTATGATAGTCAAGTAAATTATGATAGTCAAGTAGTTTATGATAGTTAAGTAGTTTATGATATTCAAGTAGTTTATGATAATCTATGGACAAGATGTCTAAACGATGCCTAAAAGATGTCTAAATGATGTCTAAAAGATGTAGTCACGTGTTTTCAATAAGTCCAGCAGACTAATATTTTCTTTTTTAATGACATCTGACGAACTTAGTATCTGTAATATGTATGTAGCAATGTGACCATACTTAGTATCTGTAATATTTATGTAGGAATGTGACCAGACTCTTTAATATTTATGTAGGAATGTGACCAGACTCTTTAATATTGAGGTAGAAATGTGACCAGACTCTTTAATATTGAGGTAGAAATGTGACCAGACTCTTTAATATTGAGGTAGAAATGTGACCAGACTCTTTAATATTGAGGTAGAAATGTGACCAGACTCTTTAATATTGAGGTAGAAATGTGACCAGACTCTTTAATATTGAGGTAGAAATGTGAGAATAAAATGCTGCCAATACTCTAATGTGCACAAGTTCAAAGGTCAAGGATTAAGATGTAGAGAGCGTAGAAATAATTGACTTTGTAGTTTAATTGATTTTAATCTTTTTTGGAACTCTGCAGGCAAGAAAAGATAACTCCGACGTGAAGGAAAGATAACTCCGACTTGAAGAAATAATAACTTTTTTGTTTAAATGACACTTCAATATAGAAACATTTTCTTCTATAAATTTTTTCAAAAAATGTCACAGCATAGACTCCACAAGAAATCTTTGATTACAGATTTCCTCCTTTTTCACGCCTGACATTTCCAGTCGTCCTTTTAAAAGTCGGTGAAACCCACGGGGAATAAAATTGACTTCAATTGTTCAGATGTGGTGAACAGAAGATTTCTTGTTAATATAATTTACAGGATAGATATAATTTATTTCTCTAACAATTTATGATCAGCTAAATGGAAGCTGTTTTTAAACGTCCACAATTCACGAACGTCAAAATCCTTAAAGTCAGTGGTGTGAACAGGCCGAGGAACAATCTGCGGTACATCGGTGTAAGGCGAGGGGAAGTTGTGGAGGGAAAAGATGAATAATGACACGGGTGAAAGGTCACCTGTAAGATAATATCCTCCATCTTGTGTTTCCACCCGGGGTGCCAGAATGAACACATACGCCCCCTGTAAGACTGATGACGTGTTCAGTCTGAAGCGGACAGCCATTCATCTAGTCCAGAAGCTTGAACAGTTGGAAACATTTTCTATTGAACCTGATGAAAAATAGATGAGATCTGCAATCCAGATTGTAAACTTAATAACCCGTGAGTTTTAAATGTAAAGTTGGGGGGGGGGTCGAAGGGGCTGTCTGGCTGTTTCTGAAAGGAGATGAGAACTAGGGGGGCACGGAGCATGGATTTATTGTACACGTCATCATTTTAAGTCCTGATACATCAACGTGTTAACTTAATTATAAAATACGAGCTGCACAAACAAAAGTTGTGATGAATCCATTGATCAAGTTTGACATTATTGATTTAATCACACAATTTGATCGGATATCTTTTTACAAATATTAAAGATTTATTGCAGTCCAATTGTGTATGATGTAATGGTAAGATAATTATTGAAGCTTGTATCATTCTAGCAGCATGCGGTCAATTTTAGATATGACCATGAAATGCCGTTCATGCATAATTCCATAGATTCAAACAACTTGTACATTCAAGTGATGGAAACTTTAAAGTTTTTAAGGGTTTCTTTCGACATGTTATTTCACATGGATCAGTGCAGACAAGTCACTTAAAACATACATGTCAATTCAGAAAGGTCACTTCAGACAGGTCACTTTAAACAGATAAGTTCAGACAGGTCACTTTAGACTGGTCATTTCAGACAGGTCACTTCACAAGGTCACTTAAGACAGACTTAACAATTCAGACAGGGAAATTGATACGGATTATTTCAGACGGTCAATTCAGACAAGCGACTTTAGACAGGTCAATTTAGAAAGGTCCCTTCTTATGGACACAATTTAGCCACGGATTTCTATGGAGTCCAGACGTTTTCAATTTTAAACTTGTTAAGAAATATGAAAGGAAATTATTTAAGTCACGCCTTAGTGGTCAGCAACCAATCAAGTCACGCCTTAGTGGTCAGCAACCAATCAAGTCACGCCTTAGTGGTCAGCAACCAATCAAGTCACGCCTTAGTGGTCAGCAACCAATCAAGTCACACCTTAGTTGTCAGCAACCAATCAAATCACACCTTAGTGGTTAGCAACCAATCTTTACAGAGTTTTTACCTCACCACCCCCGCCCCCCCTCCTCTATCTTTTACAGACGGCTGTTTGGCTTTTTCGATTATATATGTTCTGTGAGTTGCTGCACTTGTTACATTGTTAGCAATGACATTGTTGGCCGTGACATTGTTGACCGTGACATTGTTGGCCATGATATTGTTGGCAATGAAATTGCTGGCCATTATATTGTTGGTCATGACATTGTTGGCCATGACATTGTTGGCCATGACATTGTTGGCCGTGACATTGTTGGCATAAACATTGTTGGTTTGATATCTCGGCCATGATATTGTTGGCCATGACATTGTTGGTCAAGAAAATGCTGGCCATGAATAAGCTGTAATTACCTCTTTACTTTCATTCGATAATGCTGGTCTATTCCAGTGTTTCTCAACCTGTTGACCGTGGACCACTAGAGGTGCCTGGTGGACCGCTAGAGGTGCCTGGTGGACCGCTAGAGGAGCCTGGTGGACCGCTAGAGGTGCCTGGTGGACCGCTAGAGGTGCCTGGTGGACCGCTAGAGGTGCCTGGTGGACTACTAGAGGTGCCTGGTGGACCGCTAGAGGTGCCCGGTGGACCGCTAGAGGTGCCTGGTGGACCACTAGAGGTGCCTTGTGGACCACTAGAGGTGCCTGGTGGACCACTAGAGATGCCTTATAATAATAAGATTATTTCAGAGTAATTATGACTATGACGTACTTGATCAATTGTACGAATTCACCGAGAAACCAGAAAATGCTGAAATCAATAAACAACCATCGATAAATTTGATTTCTGACCATATTCAACCAAAGTGGGATCCGTTTAACTTCTACTTTTGAGATTTGAACGTTCAGAAGTTCAGAAGTTCAGAGATTTTTCGTGGGTTTCCAGTCTGTTTCCTGCACACATTGACTCATTAAATTGACAACATTGAAATTAAACCAATTCATTGAAATGACAAGCGATACTAATTTGAATATTTTGTTTGAGCTTGATGAAATTTTGGAGTACTCAGAACTGTCTCAGAAAGCTTTTAAAATTCTTTTACCGTTAGCAACATCATATCTTTGTGAAAGTGGATTTTCTGCATTGGTTACAATAATAACAAAACATCGTTCGCACTTAATAAACTAATATAGCAGTCTTTATAATACTAACTCCTGTGTTTGACTTAAAGTGTTGTTTTTTTTATAGTAAGCAATAAGAATTGAATAAGAAGACTATAAATGACATTTGTTCGTTGAAAAAAAGTCATTACAAAATTGTTTTTGGAGCACGCAAATCGTAGTATATTGGTATAGTTTTACTAACTATCATGTATTCCCCTAGGAACTAGTTATATACACAGTATAATTATATATAACTTTCCAGCACGACATTAACAGCATTTTTAGTAGTGTTCAGTGGCTAAGACACAAATTTGTCAAGTGGTCCTTGAATCTCAAAAGGTTGAGAACCACTGAGCTAGATTACATTATGACCCAGAATACTGTCTGGTTGTTACATTTGATGTTCCAGATAGTCTTGCTCTTGGAGTTTTGCCAAGTATGTCATCAGCGGTTCGTCCTGCTCTTAGAGTTTTGTCAAGTATGTCACATCACCAGATAGTCTTGCTCTTGGAGTTTTGCAAGTACGTCACATCACCAGATAGTCTTGCTCTTGGAGTTTTGCCAAGTATGTCACATCACCAGATAGTCTTGCTCTTGGAGTTTTGCCAAGTATGTCACATCACCAGATAGTCTTGTCAACATTAGCCCACCCTGTAGGCATTCCTGTATTCAGCAGTGAGAATTGGTAAAATTAATAACATATAGGGACCGTCCATCTGTCAGGAACCACTTGAATATTATTAACTGAGAGAGTCAGTCAGCAAGAAAGGATTTCAAACACTTGTGTCAATCGGTGATGTATTCCCGGATGAACAGTTCTATGACATCTCCACACAGTTCTATGACATTTCCACAAACAGTTCTATGACATTTCCACACACAGTTCTATGACATCTCCACACACGGTTCTATGACATTTCCACAAACAGTTCTATGACATCTCCACACAGTTCTATGACATTTCCACAAACAGTTCTATGACATTTCCACAAACAGTTCTATGACATCTCCACACAGTTCTATGACATTTCCACAAACAGTTCTATGACATTTCCACAAACAGTTCTATGACATTTCCACAAACAGTTCTATGACATTTCCACAAACAGTTCTATGACATTTCCACAAACAGTTCTATGACATTTCCACAAACAGTTCTATGACCTTTCCGCGCACAGTTCTATGACATTTCCACAAACAGTTCTATGACCTTTCCACAAACAGTTCTATGACCTTTCCACACACAGTTCTATGACATTTCCACACACAGTTCTATGACATTTCCACAAACAGTTCTATGACCTTTCCAGAAACAGTTTTATGACATTTCCACAAACAGTTCTATGACCTTTCCACAAACAGTTCTATGACATTTCCACAAACAGTTCTATGGCATTTCCACAAACAGTTCTATGACCTTTCCGCACACAGTTCTATGACATTTCCACAAACAGTTCTATGACCTTTCCGCACACAGTTCTATGACATTTCCACAAACAGTTCTATGACCTTTCCACACACAGTTCTATGACCTGTCATCCACTGTGTATAAAATCGCACATCGTCTAGCTATTAATGTAAATATTTATATGCACTCAGAATGTGTATGATCAAAAACAGTAATACAAAAAAAAATGACTTCGTTGATAGAATTACCTTTTTGTGACATTACAACATTAGTGTAGTCTAAAGTGCAAATTATCAAGAGGATTTTTCTATATCTATATGTTAACCGATTTGTCAAGAGAATATATAAAACAAAATGATGTTTTCTTGTGAGCCAAGAAATCCAAATTTGAAGGTCAAGGTCATGTGTAAATGTGTTAATGTGAAATCTCCCGTGTCATCCGGTCAGGACTGAACAATTAATTCACACTACGCTTGACCAATGGTTGACCACCAGGGAGACATCAATCGGTTAATTTCCCAAACTCGGGGCAACAGTTGCGTTAAGTTTAACTTTATGACTACGGTCGTCCGCGCCAAGGGGACGACATGACATGAAACATATGCCCCATGGATTGTGGGCACCTAACAGGACCTCCGTCCCACCAATTACATCCCTAGAGTGGGCAGCATGACGTCAGTGTGCACAGTGAAATGTAAATCCTAGAGCAGTGATGGCGAACCTTTCTGGGTCCGCGTGCACAAAATTCAATTATACCCTACTTATATATAGCTAAATGCCAACTCATAGTGTCAGCAAAGTGGTTTTATTAAGGAAGTAATATTTTAGTTGCGTGCCGGCTGATGAGGCTCTGCGTGCCGTCTGTGGCACGCGTGTCATAGGTTTGCTATCACTGGCCTAGAGTAACGGACAGTGGAGAGATGAGAACGATACTGAGAACGGGAGTCCGTCACAGACAAACACAAGGGGCAAGTCTTCAATAAATGATTGTGTCAAGTCTTCTAGTAATGATTGTATCAAGTCTTCTAGTAATGATTGTATCAAATCTTCAAGTAATGATTGTATCAAGTCTTCTAGTAATTATTGTATCAAGTCTTCTAATAATGATTGTATCAAGTCTTCTAGTAATGATTGTATCAAGTCTTCTAGTAATGATTATATCAAGTCTTCTAGTAATGATTGTATCAAGTCTTCAAGTAATGATTGTATCAAGTCTTCTAGTAATGATTGTATCAAATCTTCAAGTAATGATTGTATCAAGTCTTCTAATAATGATTGTATCAAGTCTTCAAGTAATTATTGTATCAAGTCTTAAAGTAATGATTGTATCAAGTCTTCTAATAATGATTGTATCAAGTCTTCAAGTAATTAATGTATCAAGTCTTAAAGTAATGATTGTATCAAACCTTAAAGTAATGATTGTATCAACTTTTCTAGTAATGATTGTATCAAGTCTTCAAGTAATGATTGTATCAAGTCTTCAAGTAATGATTGTATCAAATCTTAAAGTAATGATTGTGTCAAGTCTTCTAAAAATGATTGTATCAAGTCTTCTAAAAATGATTGTATCAAGTCTTCAAGTAATGATTGTATCAAGTCTTCAAGTAATGATTGTATCAAGTCTTCAAGTAATGATTGTATCAAGTCATCTAGTAATTATTGTATCGAGTCTTCAAGTAATGCTTGTATCAAGTCTTCAAGTAATGATTGTATCAAGTCTTCGAGTAATGATTGTATCAAGTCTTCAAGTCATCGTTGGATCAATTCTTCTAGTCATGATTGTATCAAGTCTTCAAGTATTGATTGTATGAAGTCTTCAAATAATGGTTGCATCAAGTCTACAAGTAATGAGTGTATCAAGTCTTCAAATAATGATTGTATCACTTTTTTAAGTGGCTAATTTAATCACCATTAATCTCATGATCCTAGTTACGTCAGCAAGTAGGTTTTTCCCGAAGCTAATCCATAAAAATGTTTTTTTTTCTTCAAATAAATAGAGGCATTGCATTTAAAGGAAACGTTTTAACAAGATTTTTTTTGCTCATGTGTTTTAAACAACAGACGCTGTTTCGATACAGAAGTTCATTGCGAAATCTACTTATTCATGGCTTCTGTCTTCTCTTGTATTTTATTCGAGTTTTGAATGTTGATTGGGTGTTTACCTGGTTAGATCAGGCACCCCATGGAAATCTTTAATCCACTTGTGTGAGGTAGGAAATCTTTAATCCACTTTTGTAAGGTAGGAAATCTTTAATCCACTTTTGTAAGGTAGGAAATCTTTAATCCACTTTTGTAAGGTAGGAAATCTTTAATCCACTTTTGTAAGGTAGGAAATCTTTAATCCACTTTTGTAAGGTAGGAAATCTTTAATCCACTTTTGTAAGGTAGGAAATCTTTAATCCACTTTTGTAAGGTAGGAAATCTTTAATCCACGGGTGTATGGTAGGGAATCTTTAATACACCGGTGTATGGTAGGAATTCTTTAATCCACGGGTGTATGGTAGGAAATCTTTAATCCACTGGTGTATGGTAGGAATTCTTTAATCCACTTGTGTGAGGTAGGAAATCTTTAATCCACAGGTGTATGGTAGGAAATCTTTAATCCACTTGTGTCAGGTAGGAAATCTTTAATCCACTGGTGGAATTTTCCTTCTTTCACATTATTAAATTTACATTTTTAAAATAAACTCTTATTTTGTTTTAAAAAATGTGTTTAATTTTCCGTCGTGTAAATAACAGGAGAATTGTGTCAATAATTGTACAGTCGTGTCAATAACAGGAGAATTGTGTCACTAATTGTACAGTCGTGTCAATAACAGGAGAATTGTGTCAATAACAGGAGAATTGTGTCAATAACTGTACAGTCATGTCAATAACAGGATATTTGTGTCAATAATAGGAGAATTGTGTCAATAACAGGAGAATTGTGTCAATAACAGGAGAATTATGTCAATAACAGGAGAGTTGTGTCAATAACTGTACAGCCGTGTCAATAACAGGAGAATTGTGTCAATAACTGTACAGGCGTGTCCATTTTAGGAGAGTTGTGTCAATAACAGGAGAATTGTGTCAATAACAAAAGAATTGTGTCAATAACAGGACAGTGGTGTCAATAACAGGAGACTTGTGTCAATTACAGGAGAGTTGTGTCAATTACAGGAGAGTCATAAGCTTTAAACTTTTCTTTAATATATTTTAATCTAAATCCTTGTTAAGTCGAAATTACTATTGCTAAAGTCCTATGTCCAGATACTAGTGCGCCAACACGAATTTCCCCCGATGTATTTCACTGCAATAAATTCCTTGTTTTTAATGAGTGTTAATTTGCTTTGGGCATTAATTATTAATAAGAGTTATTATTAAGTTATTTTTATTTTATTTTCAAGATACAGTTTTGACTACGGTGGTGATAAATGCTTGACTTCAAATACCGAGTCGTTGTGGTGCTACATCTTCAAATACCGAGTCATTGTGGTGCTACATCTTCAAATACCGAGTAGTTATGGTGCTACATCTTCAAATACCGAGTAGTTATGGTGCTACATCTTCAAATACCAAGTCGTTGTGGTGCTACATTTTCAAATACCGAGTAGTTATGGTGCTATAGTTTCAAATACCAAGTCGTTGTGGTGCTACATCTTCAAATACCGAGTAGTTATGGTGCTATAGTTTCAAATACCAAGTCGTTGTGGTGCTACATCTTCAAATACCGAGTAGTTATGGTGCTATAGTTTCAAATACCGAGTAGTTATGGTGCTATATCTTCAAATACCGAGTAGTTATGGTGCTATAGTTTCAAATACCGAGTAGTTATGGTGCTACATCTTCAAATACCGAGTAGTTATGGTGCTCTATCTTCAAATACCGAGTAGTTATGGTGCTATATCTTCAAATACCGAGCAGTTATGGTGCTACATCTTCAAATACCAAGTCGTTGTGGTGTTACATTTTCAAATACCGAGTAGTTATGGTGCTATAGTTTCAAATACCAAGTCGTTGTGGTGCTACATCTTCAAATACCGAGTAGTTATGGTGCTACATCTTCAAATACCGAGTAGTTATGGTGCTATATCTTCAAATACCGAGTAGTTATGGTGCTATATCTTCAAATACCGAGTAGTTATGGTGCTATATCTTCAAATACCGAGTAGTTATGGTGCTATATCTTCAAATACCGAGTAGTTATGTGCTATATCTTCAAATACCGAGTAGTTATGGTGCTACATCTTCAAATACCGAGTAGTTATGGTGCTATATCTTCAAATACCGAGTAGTTATGGTGCTACATCTTCAAATACCGAGTAGTTATGGTGCTATAGTTTCAAATACCGAGTCGTTATGGTGCTACATCTTCAAATACCGGGTCTTAATGGTGATACATCTTAAAATCTGAAATATCTTCTTTAAAAGCCTTTAATGGATATCCCACGTTAATGGTCACATTGTTATATGTGGTCGTGACTAGGAAATGCTAAGTAAAATGTATATCAAAGCCACTATTCTGAATAATTCATAGATTGAACGAGACTTTACGGGCTGTGGCTAATAGCAAACATTTGTGACAAAAACTGACTTGGTCCATTTTAAGATTCAACAAGATAATTTGTTTGTTTTTTTAGTCTCAAAGTTTTTGCTTGCTGGATGTCCAGGAAGGAAGACATTTAAATACATCCACCATCCACCATCCATATTGAGTAAAGTTAGCATCAATTAGGTCAGTACAAAGATTATTTTACTGGGTATAGTCATCTATTGCAAACCACAATTAAGTCATTAGAGAGATTAATTTACAAGTTTATAGTCTAGATATAAAGCCTGCCTCAATTGGGTCATTACAGAGATTACATTACCAGGTATAGTAAAGGTGTAAAGCCTGCCTCAATTAGGTCATTACAGAAATTACTTTACCAGGTATAGTCAAGATATAAAGCCTGCCACAATTAGGTCATTACTTAGTGTGTTCTCTTGGACAGCATTGGCCCAGTAAGTACATTTACAGGTCAAATTGAACATTATGATGATAATTTGTTTTCTGATAAGAACAAAGGAAAGTTGGTATGAAAAATACGTTGAGTAATTTGATTACTTTATTTAAGAATGAGTATGTATCCTTTTTAAACGCAATTTCCCATGTCTTGGGTGACTTTTAGCAAGCTCAAGCTGAATGATGACAAGACAGAAGCACTCCTATTTTGCAAAAATAAATCACGCAGTACTTTGTCTCTTTCGAATTCTATTCAGGTAGCTAGTTCTGATATACTGTTCAAAACATCGACTAGGAATCTTGGCTACATTATTTCTGACAACATTTCTACAAACAATTTCATCAATCACATCTGTCGCTCTGCCTACACCGCCATCGTCAGATCAGCTCATTCCGTCATTACTTAAGTTAGTGCAACAAAAACACTAGTTTGTGCTCTTGTTCTAGCTCGTATTGATTAGTGCAATTCTCTTCTGTCAGTTGCGCAAAAACAATACATTGCAAAACTACAGAAAGTTCAAAATGCAGCTGTCCGATTAGTTCTAAAGGCAAAAAACATGACCTTGTTACTCCTCTACTTTACCCCCTTCATTGGCTACCTAAACAAGGTCGAATTGATTACAAAATGGCCGTTCTCTGTCACAACTTCTTTTCTGACTCATGCCCTTCCTATCTTACTGAGCTTCTGTCAGTCTACTCATCCCAGTCGTCAGCTACCGTCTTCTGCAGACACACGTATTCTCTGTGCTCCTAAGTCACGAAATAAAACTTTAAGCGAAAGGTCATTCTCATTTTGTGCAGCCAAACAATGGAATTCTCAATCATTATACATTTGTTTTATTCCAACTACCAAGTCCTTCAAGACTGCACTTAAGACGCATCTTTTCAAAATGTATTTACAAAAATAATGAAACAACATTTCTTTTAATGATTAACGTAGCTTATGTGTAACGTACTGTCATTTATGTTGTTATTATGATATGAATGGTTACTTAATTATTATATGTATGTTATTATCTCGATGTAAAGCGCTGTGAGCCTGGTTCCTTGCTGGGATACAGCGCTATATAAATTATCAATTTATTATTATTATTATTATTATATATTTGAAATGTCTGTGCTGTCTTTTCGAGCTTGCACAAGCACCTCCTCCTGAACAATACCAGATAGAGGGTTCGGGTCTGTGGAAATATGTTAAGGAGGTCCCAAAGATGTGCATGGGCCAAAAAAAATACCAAAAAAGGTTTACTGGATTTCCTGGAAAATCCAAAAAATAAAAAATGAACAAATATGAGTATTTTGTCCATTTTTCGCCAACCATAACATCTATCGGGTTGAAACAAACGCCAAACGATAGCTAACAATATTTAGAGCAATGTTGGAGAAGGAATTTTTTACAAATCTCTTTCGGTTCGACTCCGCAATTTATAGATAGCAATTGTTTTGTTTAGTTTCAGAATTTTTTTATTCTGAAATGACTTTTAATGTAATGTAGAATGATGGTTAATGGGGTTTTCCCGCTTTGTGAATGCTAATGTTAGACTGTTGCGCGGTGTGCATTATATTGACACATTATCGGTGTGAAGTAGCGTAAGGGGATATGACGTCATATAGAAAATATGCGATAGTGAAATTTTGTTGTTGTTAGCAAGGAGAGCATTGATATTGTTGTGGGTAGAAGGACTTCTTTGTTGAAGAGTGGAACAGAAGGACTTCTTTGTTGAAGAGTGGAACAGAAGGACTTCTTTGTTGAAGAGTGGAACAGAAGGACTTCTTTGTTGAAGAGTGGAACAGAAGGACTTCTTTGTTGAAGAGTGGAACAGAAGGACTTCTTTGTTGAAGAGTGGAACAGAAGGACTTCTTTGTTGAAGAGTGGAACAGAAGGACTTCTTTGTTGAAGAGTGGAACAGAAGGACTTCTTTGTTGAAGAGTGGAACAGAAGGACTTCTTTGTTGAAGAGTGGAACAGAAGGACTTCTTTGTTGAAGAGTGGAACAGAAGGACTTCTTTGTTGAAGAGTGGAACAGAAGGACTTCTTTGTTGAAGAGTGGAACAGAAGGACTTCTTTGTTGAAGAGTGGAACAGAAGGACTTCTTTGTTGAAGAGTGGAACAGAAGGACTTCTTTGTTGAAGAGTGGAACAGAAGGACTTCTTTGTTGAAGAGTGGAACAGATTAAACATATAGATTATTCTGATGTTGTTTGACTTGTTTGAGTTTAGCCTGTCATTGTGAGTCATACAATTACTCAGAACTTAACAATTGCCTTTATATATATGAAATGTTTGTCCTTTCTGTTCGAGATTGCACAAGCAACTACTCCTGAACCATACCAGATAAGGGGTTCTGGTCTTTGCAAGTATGTTAAGTAGGTCCCAAGGATGTGCATGGGCCAACAAATTACCGTTAGGGTTTACTGGATTTCCTGGAAAATAAAAAAAACAATAATAACACGAAAAATATAATTATTTTGTCAATTTCAGACCAACCATAACATCTATCAGGTTGAAACAAACGCTAAACGATAGCTGATAATATTTAGAACAATGTTGGAGAAGGAATTTTTGTAAAATCTCTTTTCGTTCGATTCACGTAATTTTAGCAGCAATTTGTAGCTAGCAATGTTTTGTTTAGTTTCAGAATTATTGATTTGAAATGACTTTTACATTAATGTAATCTAGAATGACTTCCCTTGAATAAAAAAAAGAATAATACTAATATCATTTATTAAAAATATGCATCACTTTAAAATAATACTAATATAATGTAGTAAAAATATGCATCACTTTAAAATAATACTAATATAATGTAGTAAAAATATGCATCACTTTAAAATAATACTAATATAATGTAGTAAAAATATGCATCACTTTAAAATAATACTAATATAATGTAGTAAAAATATGCATCACTTTAAAATAATACTAATATAATGTAGTAAAAATATGCATCACTTTAAAATCTTCCTAATAACGTCTTTTCCTACCGACTGTAATAAACGTAGGGTACTAACGTAAAAGTGTATCCTTGTTTCAGAATTGCTTTAAATGTTATCATTTTTATGTAAAGTAAATTTGTTATGAATAGATATAAGAATCTGTTTGTACAAAGCTATGTTAACACTTTTTCGTGAATTTTTAAGCCCCTTCTGTTTTAAAATTCACATACAAAATTTTAAAAAAAAAGTATTTTATAACATAAATTATTTATTTTAAAAGTGCACTGCCAATTTAAAAATTAGTTCTTGCCTTCTGATATTTGAACATTTTCTTTTCTATGAGCAAAAACTTTTGTGACCGATTTGGTTTCAGGACAAAGTAAGTTAAGTTCAGCTTTGATGACATATCATACAACTAATTTTAACGTGCTTTCAATTTTTCCTCTGCGCCCACAAGTTCATACCTCCACGTCACAAGCTTTCGCAAAAATCCTACACAGAATGACGTCATTGAATTATGTGTATTTATGTATGAATTTCGCACAACGAAAAACCAGACAGAGCTCGAGAAATTCTACGCACTGATTTGAGTGCAAAGATGTCAACAGACTCAATAAAAAATGTATATTACAGAAATCAGCTGTTGTATTGTAAGTCATTAAAATAATTCCTTTTATATCTTTTTTTGTGGTTTAGATTGAGTGTCAGTAGACAAAACTGACGTAATACTTGCGCTGCAATGAATGTAAGTCAGTACACTCAAGTCACTAAAGACATCAGCAGTCTTTAATAACTCGTCTCTTCAAAATATCAGTTATTTACGATTTGCCTTTAATGTTACATTGAACATCTCTTATTGATTTGAACTCTTAGTGAACTAGTCGCACTGATGCAGACTGAATTAATAAACAGGTTCAAGGGTCAAGGACATGGGCGTCGCTAGGAATTTTTCCAGCAAAAAAATCCAACTTTTTAAAAAATTTTAACTGGCAATGCCATACAGGTACAATTTTCAATTAAATTCAAGTTCATTATAAAATAAGGGTTGAAAAAAGCCTTAGAAATTAATTAGACTTACAAATTAGTGCTGTAATAGCTAAAATACAACATTTATTAATGCATTTAATAAATTAAAAACTTTTTTTCTCAAATGTAGGGGGGGGGGCAAATGCCCCCCCCTTGCCCCCCCCTTCCCTACGCCCATGGTCAGGATCCACCTTACTATACAGCAGTACGAATGCCACTAGTCACAAGTGATATGGCTCTTGGAACCCTTTTTATTTCTGGCATTCACAAATATCTATGATTAGGAACAAAATAATGACTAAATTTATTCATTAATTATAATCAAGCAATACAAGAAAACAGGGAAATAAATTAATCACATTTTTAAAATAATGTATGTCCAATCATGGCTATCCATCCAAGTTACCCGGAGACGGCAGCATTGAAGACTCCTGTCTGAATAGGAGACAAATCTCTCGCTGTCACAACTCTTTATAAAATTTCTGCTGTCACTGTCACAAATCTTTATAAAATTTTAGCTGTCACTGTCACAGCTCTATATACAATTTCAGCTTTCACTGTCACAACTCTTTACACAATTTCAGCGGTTACTGTCACACCTCTTTATACAATTTAAGCTGTCACTGTCACAATTATTTATACAATTTCAGCTCTCACTATGACAAATCGTCATACAATTTCAGCTCTCACTATGAAAAATCGTCATACAATTTCAGCTCTCACTATGACAAATCATCATACAATTTCAGCTCTCACTATGACAAATCGTCATACAATTTCAGCTCTCACTATGACAAATCGTCATACAATTTCAGCTCTCACTATGACAAATCGTCATACAATTTCAGCTCTCACTATGACAAATCGTCATACAATTTCAGCTCTCACTTTGACTAATCGTCATACAATTTCAGCTCTCACTATGACAAATCGTCATACAATTTCAGCTCTCACTATGACAAATCGTCATACAATTTCAGCTCTCACTATGACAAATCGTCATACAATTTCAGCTCTCACTATGACAAATCGTCATACAATTTCAGCTCTCACTATGACAAATCGTCATACAATTTCAGCTCTCACTATGACAAATCGTCATACAATTTCAGCTCTCACTATGACAAAATCGTCATACAGTTTCAGCTGTTAGTGTCTCATCTCTGTCCCTGTCAATGCAATGTGTATTCTATAAACTACACAACTCTTAATATCGTGTTCGTGTCATCAATATTTATTATTTCACTAGCTTATCACCCGTGAAAAAACGGAAGTTTTCAGCTGAAATCTATTTATTTTGAAAAAATTCACTTTTTAGGGCGCCTACGGCACCGACCTATTTCAAAAGCCCAACAAAATTGTCCTTGTTTGATAAAAACGAAATATTAAACTTTCTGAAATGTACACAAAGATTTTATAATAGGGTTTTTAGGGCGCCTACGGCGTCCCCTTTGTTTTTTTAATTTTATAATTAACCATCATCAAATCCTCTTTTTACATTGTTCCCTTTTCCAAAATTAAAATATGAGCTAAAACAATGACGTCATATAATATTTTTTACAGCGCATCTGAAATTTGCACACCTTTTGATGCATTGGTGCAGTAATTTGGTGCGCTGCTTTCTAAAATTAGTAGCGTCACGGACAGACACTACAGACGTGACAGAGATTGCAAATTATGTAGTTTAATTATTCATCAATAAATGTTACGGCTGTTAACGATTAATTTTAATTTAATCGTTAACTTTTGAAAAATTAACGATTAATTAATCGTTAATTTCGATTAAAGCCAAAAATTGAAATTTATTGTGTCATAAGTAACATTTATTTAACGTACTTGTCGAAAATCGAAATAACACTGGGATGTCTTCTTTATATGACATCTTGTAATCAACAACGCAATCAGACAAGTGTATTGACATTGTTTGGTTCAAGTGAGGAGCGGGTCTTATTGACAAAATAACCAGCCGAGCTGAACGATCGTTCACATAGCTTTAGATTGTCTCAGCTGAAGCTTCTGAAACTGTAGTGGATGTTTGGTTTGCAGGTGATATGCAAGCGAAGTTTTAGTACAATGGTAGAAATGTTCCCTTGAAGCAGCGCGGCTGCGCAGATATTTGACCGACACCACGCAGGAGTTTAGAATCACCGTGCAGCAAAGTTTGTAAAATATTGCACAAACAATGGACGTTGTGCTTCTTTGCACACGAGTTTTGTTTTAAGTTTGTACACGGACAAATGAAGCTTAGACTTAGAGGGAACATTGCATGGTAGGCATATGATTTCTCTCAATGGACACAATAGCCGTTATCAACATTTTGAACATTCACGTCAGTCAATAGTTTAAGACCAAAATTTTCGTGTAATCGTCCGTAAATTAGTTTATATTTATCGGCCGCAATATTTTACTTTTTGACTTCAGTATATTTATAAGTGGTGGGTCGATAAAATCGTTAAAAATGTTAATCGTTAAATATTTTTAATGATTAATCTAGAAATTAATCGTGATTTTCCGCAGCCCTAATAAATATCCAATAAAAGTCAATTATTTCCTGGAGCTTATCCCAAATTTGAACGTGTGATCTTTTCTTGAATTTCTTGAATTTCATGTGTGAATATATTGTAACAACTCGGATGTTAACATTTCCTAAACTTTCACGTTTCAAAGTGCTCTAATTTTTCATGACTCATCAATTTCTACAATTTCACGAGTCATCATATCCTGTATTCGACGTCTCTCGCTGTTCACAGATTTGTTTCGTTCTTTACAATTTCATGTTTTCCCGCGCCATGTAATAGACGTCACAACTATCGAGGTCCACCCCCAGCCCCCCCCCCTCCCCCGGGTCTATTAACCCCTGTCATGTTGGCAGTGTCCGTGATGATGTGGGTCAAACTGAGACTGAACGACAGAATGGCGACAATTATCACGTTAATCAAAGTCTTTAGTGTAGGCCGAGCTGAGACCAGCGGTCAAGCAGAGAGATTGGGAGAGAAAATGACTTGAATATCTCAGGTTAGGACTCAGTTGTTGACTGTTGAAATTTGGGAGCAAGGGTTCTGTGTCCGTGCGGGGATGGGGGGAGGGAGTGAGCGTTAGTGGGGAACAAAGGTCCCATTAATGTGAAGAGTCATATAACTTATTAGTACTTCGATACGTCAGTGACTCAATAAAATCTGTATGATTACATTTATTATTTATTATTTGCCGACCAGACTTCCTCTGGGGAGTCCAGGTCACTTGACACGATCAAGGGAAAGATAACTTATTAGTTACACAGGAAAGAAATAAACACTTTTTAAATGGACGGAAATGAAAATTCTTGTTGGTTTGAACCAGCTAATAAAATATTATTGATTTCACATTAAAACTGCCTGGTACTGGTACAAAAATATAACAGTAATCGGTCACTACTTTGTAAGTTGAAAGAACTAGAAGTATCCCAGACGTAATGGAATCTGGAATGTGTAATTCAATAGCCTGGAAAACTGCCAGTGATCAACAGATGTGACCGTTTGAATTTTAAAAACCTTTGCTAGCATTTCTTTCTTTTCTTATCGCCTCTGTCATTTAAATTTCACATTTGCTCGAGCGTTGAGTGTCCTTTCCGAGCGTAGAGTGTCCTGTCTGAGTATAGAGTGTCCTGTCCGAGCGTAGAGTGTCCTGTCCGTACAAAGTCAGCTGCACAAATACACTTAGTTAGAATTGTACTATTAAAAACTTAATCTATGTTTATCACAATGTTGAATTGTACAACACATATCTTGAGAGCCCCCCGTGAATACCGGATATGACGTGTTGATCAACAAACCGAATGCTCTGCCCTTGTCTTTCGATCTTTACATTAAAATGACAGACTCTAATTTTACGACGTCCGAGGTTAAGCTGTGAATTTCCAATCATAAAAACCCATTTCAACGGTCAATGTGGACAATGCATCTGGGAGGTGGAACGAATGGAGTGATCTATAAAAGGAAGAAGAAGTTGACTCATTTGTTCCTGGGCACAGAAAAGGGGGGAGGGCGGGGGGTGGGGGGGCGCACGGTACAACCCACGAGGCGAGATAAGGATCTTGTGTTGATATAAGGATCTTGTGTTGATATAAGGATCTTGTGCTGATATAAGGATCTTGTGTTGATATAAGGATCTTGTGTTGATATAAGGATCTTGTGTTGATATAAGGATCTTGTGTTGATATAAGGATCTTGTGCTGATATAATGATCTTGTGTTGATATAAGGATCTTGTGCTGATATAAGGATCTTGTGTTGATATAAGGATCTTGTGTTGATATAAGGATCTTGTGTTGATATAAGGATATTGTGTTGATATAATGATCTTGTGTTGATATAAGGATCTTGTGTTGATATAAGGATCTTGTGTTGATATAATGATCTTGTGTTGATATAAGGATCTTGTGCTGATATAATGATCTTGTGTTGATATAAGGATCTTGTGTTGATATAAGGATCTTGTGTTGATATAATGATCTTGTGTTGATATAAGGATCTTGTGTTGATATAAGGATCTTGTGTTGATATAATGATCTTGTGTTGATATAAGGATCTTGTGCTGATATAAGGATCTTGTGTTGATATAAGGATCTTGTGCTGATATAAGGATCTTGTGTTGATATAAGGATCTTGTGCTGATATAAGGATCTTGTGTTGATATAAGGATCTTGTGTTGATATAAGGATCTTGTGTTGATATAAGGATCTTGTGTTGATATAAGGATCTTGTGTTGATATAAGGATCTTGTGTTGATATAATGATCTTGTGTTGATATAAGGATCTTGTGTTGATATAAGGATCTTGTGTTGATATAAGGATCTTGTGTTGATATAAGGATCTTGTGTTGATGACACAAGTATTTAGTTTGCTTAACATTGAAACTTTTTGATTTTTTCTTGACCCACGCTCGCCCCATTAATGCCATGTTATTGACCCACGCTCGCCCCATTAATGCCATGTTATTGATCCACGCTCGCCCCATTAATGCCATGTCATCACAATATCTGACCGTGACAGATCCTCGGCATAAAGTGACAGGATAAAATTCCAGACACAGTGGTGCTGACCAGGGCAGGTTTCCCCAGCATCTTCACCCTCCTGATGCAGTCCCAGCTTCACTGGGAAGGGCATGTAGTCTGAATGCCAGACGAGAGACTGCCAAAGAGACTCTTCTATGGCGAGCTCCAGCATGACCAGCGGTCCTACGGTGGTCAAAAGAAACGCTTCAAAGACACTTTGAAAGCCTCACTGAAAGCGTTTGCCATCAACCCAGACACGTGGGAACGACCTGTCATGGACCGGTCCACCTGGCGCTCATCCATCCACGAAGGTGCAAGGTCATGCAAGGCAAACAGGATCACCGCCGCAGAAAAGAAGAGGAAATCCCGAAAGGCCCCTGATGTCAACCCTCCTGAAGATGTCCCACTCGTCCCGTATCTCTTCTGTTTCCGAACATTCTGTGCCAGGATCGGCCTCATCAGCCATCTGCGCACGCACAGACGAACCCGTCCCAGCAACCCTCGGAGGACTAGCGCAGTGGTTCTCAAGCTGTGGTCCGCGGGGATGGGCCTGGTGGTCTGCGAGTAAAGGATGAAATTTTAATTATTTAAAAGTTAAAAAACCAGAAGGCGAAAATGTTGTCACTTTTTAAAACTATATTGGTTAATTTTAATCACTCGATGGCGATAGCATTGCGACAAAAAACAATATGATTCTATGTTTACTTTTAGCTATAACGGAAATCTCATGACGTCACACTAGGTTCTAAGTAATAAATTAATTAAATTGATTGAACACACAGATATATTTCTAATAGAGAAAACAACCAAACATAAGGACAGCAATGATTCCTCAGACTCATCATCGCAATATATGTGTGAATCAAATGACGTTCAGTTCCGGAGAAAAAAGACGAATCGCCATTACGACAGTATAATGAAGAAAATTCGAGCTTTGGGTTTGTATGCGTTATTGTAATTCATCAACCCAGATCAGAGTGTGTAATATGCCCGCTTATGGATTGCTGTTCTGGCTTACATGCTATTTTGAAGAGCTGAATAAATATAATTCATCTCTGCAAGGAGAGCAAACACATTTAATTAATCTCACTAATAAGGTGTCAGCTTTTGCGAAAAATCTTGATCTTGTAAAACAAGATTATTTCAGGATAACTTTGACATGATTGATCAATTGTACGTATTTACCGATAAACCAGAAAATGCTGAAAACAATAAACAACTGTTGATAAATTTGATTTCTGATAGGGATGCGGAAATTAACGATTAATTTCTTGATGAATCGTTAAAAAATTTTAACGACTGAATTATTTTTAACGATTAATAGACCCATCACTTATAAATTATTGGAAGTCAAAAAGTAATTTTAAAAAATAGCGGCCGATAAATAATAACAAACTTCCTGACGAATACACGAACATCTTGGTTTTAAACTATTGACTGACGGGAATGTTCAAAATGTTGATAAAGTTTGCCTACCATTGTTCTAACACTTCGCCTACTTATCAAACCAAATCAAAAGCGTGTTAAGCTAATGGCAGTAATGGAGTCTGACTCAGAGACAGAAAATGACAACAGCTCTTCTGATGAATTACTGCGTTACAAAATGGAGATGAAAGTTCCTAAATCCATTAACCCTCTAAAATGGTGGAAACTTAATGTACACCTATATCCCATAATGTCATTCCTTGCCAAGATCGATTTGTACATACCACTTACCTCACTTCCATGTGAATGATTGTTCAGCTCGGCTGGTTATATTGTCAATTAGACCCGCTCATCACTTGAACCAAATAATGTCAACACACTTGTCTTTTTGCGTAGTTGGTTAAAAGATGACACATAAAGGAGACATTCCTGTGTTATTTAGATTTTCAACAAGAACGTTTAATAAGTGTTACTTATGACTTCATAAATTTTAATTTTGGCTTTAATCGAAATTGGCGATTAATTAATCGTTAATTTTTCAAAAGTTAACGATTAAATTTTAATAAATCGTTAACAGCGCTAATTTCTGACCCTATTCAATCAGCACAGGATGAATTTAAATTTTACTTTAATAATTTGAACGTTCAGAGTTTTTCGTGTGTTTCCAGTTCATTTTTTGCACACATTGACTTATTACATTTATTAGCTTCGAATTTAAACCAATTCATGAACTAACCAGCGATACTACTTTAAACCAATTCATGAACTAACCAGTGATACTACTTTGAACCAATTCATGAACTAACCAGCGATACTACTTTAAACCAATTCATGAACTAACCAGCGATACTACTTTAAACCAATTCATGAACTAACCAGCGATACTACTTTGAAGATGTTCCATCAGAAAGTGAGCTTGTTGAAAATTAGGAGCACTCAGGACTGTCTCAGAAAGCTTTTAAAATACTTTTATCCTTTGCAACATCATATCTTTGTGAAAGTGGATTCTTGCATTGGTTACAATCAAGACAAAACATCGTTCCCGACTTGAAGTTGAAGATGACCTACGATTGAGTCTTTCAAGTATTACACCTCGTTTGGATGTGCTGTACTCAAATGTACAAGCTCAAAATGACCCCCTTTCCAGTCCATGACGGACTATGGGGCAAGTGATGTAGCGTTCACAAGTTTTTTTAGCCACCACTAACGAGCAGGGGAATGTGTGGCCAGCACAATGCCCCAGGGGCCTTGCCAGTACCTGGGCTCGAACCCACGACGCGGGATCGCCTCGGATCGATAGTCCAGTGCGCTACCACTTAGACCATCGCGCCCCTACTACATAAACTAATGTAGCAGTCTTACTAATGCTAACTGCTGTTTATGACTTGAAGTTTGTTTATAGTGAGCAATAAGAATAGAATAATACTATAAGTATAAGACTAGTATAAGTGACATTTGTTTGTTATAAAAATGGAGTATTTGCAATCTGTTTCCATTCAATATTGTTTTTTGAGCACGCAAATGGTTGCACTTTATTCTAGTTGTACTAACATGTATGCTAGTAACTAGTTATATAGTATTTACTATTTATATCTACATTTCCAGCATGGCAGTACCGAAATTGTCAGTTGTGGTCCGAGGCTAAGACACATTTTTTTCAGATGGTCCGTGAATCTCAAAAGGTTGAGAACCACTGGACTAGATTTTTCCTCGTGGACTCGACGGACGAACAAACCAAAAAAAGGCTGTAGGATTGTCTGTCCTTTGTTTGTCTTGGATATAGGCGGTATGGTGGTGTGCCTTTTGTTTGTCTTGTGTATCGGCTGTAGGATCGTTTGCAATTTGTTTACATTTTGTACATGTGCGTAGGCACGCAAAAAATGTCATAAAATGTCATAATGTTGTTACAGTAAAACTGAACTAAATTTCCCTAAAGTTTATCCCATTGAAGATACTGCACATATATCAAAAATAAAAAAAAATTATATCTGCAAGTATAACTGATTACATTACTGATTGTTCTAAATATTCCAGTTGCTTAACAATTTTCCGTCACACTTTCAGCAAAAATCCGCAAGCTTTTATATGTATGTGTCCATCTAGTTTCGCATAGCAAAGGAACATTTGGAATTAGGTTTCTTCGCTGATTACTTTCTCGGAAAAACACTATAATTCACTTAACTGTTCCTGTTGTGTTTTGTACATCATTCACATTATTTAAATCGTTAACAAGATTTAGTTTATGTACGAATTCACGAATTATAGCTTGGACTCCTCCTTGTTTACCTGCCATTGTAGATCTTATCAATACAGACGCTCCTTCTATGCAGAAGATAATTGCGTCCACAGACCATGACAGATGATCTGTTGGCAAGTGATGCAGCGTTCACAGGTCACGGCATTACCACGCATTTCCCAGCCGCCTAACTAGTGTTAATGGGTACCTAACTCAGGGACGCCCTAGGCACCGGGAACAAATCCTTGCTTTGACATGGATTCGAACCCGTGACCATCGGTACGCTAGTCGAGCGCGCTGTCACTCGACCACCGTGTCAGTCGTATCCTTGACCAACAAGCTATGTCATATCTAATACAAATTCTAATGAATTATTAATAGATGGTGTTGGTTAAGCCTTCAGCTGTTCTATCGACAATCGGAATATATGCCAGGAATTTTTCTGTGGCCATCATTTTCCAATTTCGTTCTTTGACAAATCTAACACCAAATGACATCTGCTCAATGCCTGAAATATCATTTGTCTCGTCGGCAAGTATAGAAAATGCAACTGAATTATTTGCTTTACGATCATTGTCTTCACGCCAGAGAGACTCACAAATTTCGATTATAGTGTTTTTCATAGCTACCGAGATATACTTAGCACTACAAGAACCAATTGACAAATGATTACCAAGAACTTCATCTCCAGATTCAACACGAAACTCTAGCAGGTCATAAAAATTACCAGAATTTGGTTATTTTCCAAGAAGTGCTAAATCATGCGTGCCGCAAAAAAGGATTGTAGAAATGATGGGACCCAGTTTTTTTTTAGATTTTCTTGAATTTGTCTTCTAAATGATGAGTCCAACTGCTCATCTATAAAAACTGATTTGGCTTCCAATAATGCAACAAAATTACTTGCATCTTCATGAGAGCCTTTGAGTCATGTGCTTTGCATGTGGCTACATGCATCTTCGTTGAAATCTTTATATTTTGTACATGTTTTGATGTCAAATGTCCACTGATCTCCTCGAATAACTTTTTGCAGAAACAACACGCAATATTTGCCAAAGGCACCTTTTAACATTTGCAAGTGTATAAGCCACGGTGAATAGTCTGATAACCATGCATATCTAAAAACTAAAAACTCTGTTTCCCTCAATGTCAGCTCTAAAATCATACTTTTTATCAAGGGTCCAACAATCACGAATCAGCTTTAATTTCAACTCATTTAAAAGGTCGTATGTCCAGACATACCTTCCAATATCCAATTTAGTAAATGAATAAGTGTCAGCGACAATCAAATTAGAAACAGTTGCTTCAGTTGTGTCTGACTGTTGAACTTGTACTGTTGTCCTCAATGCCAATGATAGTCAGATGCCGCAGACTCCCCAAAATCTTCTAATAACGGCATTTTGGAATCCCGCGATTGCTCTACTTTTGGTTTTGTTTTTTGTTGGTTTTTTTTTGAGCCTGTAAAAAATGTCTGATATCCATCTTTGGTAATCCTGCAGTTGCTACACGTATATTATTTCACAGCAAAAAATAATTTTCTCTTGAGAACTCAAGTTTTTAATTTATTAAATGCATCAATATATGTTGTATTTTAGCTATTACAGCGCTAATTTGTAAGTGTTATTAATTTCTAAGGCCTTTTCGGCCCTTATGTTATACTTATCTTGAATTTAATTGAAAATTGAACCTGTATGGCATTGCTAGTTTAAATTAAAAGACGTGTGTCCCCCCCCTTTGGAAAAATTCCTAGTGACGCCCATGATTGTGTGTAGGTTGTAAGATAGTCTGCCCTTTGTTTAACATTCAACACAGGGGAACTCATTTGAAGCTTCAGCTACATTTCCTTCCATGACAACCATGACTTCCATGACTTCCTTGAGACTAAAGAACGATTACTCCTAACGTACAGCTATAGTTGTCAAGTTTTGTGTGTAGATGAATTACGTGACGTCTTTATTGAAGTGACGTCAATACTAGTACTAATGACTATTCAAGTATTTCCTCGGTAGCGCGTTGCTGATAAATACCTAAACAGTTCTTAAATTTTAACCAATATCAGTTCCATCTGTGTGTATACCAGGAGATTTTGTTGGTATACTAGTAAAGTGCTTCTCAAACATTTAGTATGGCTGACCAGCAGGAATTTTTCCATTGCACCAGAGACCGGTGCACTATTTTCCATGTACTGACATAGTCCCGAAATGTCAAATATTTTATTTAATTGTTTAATTATATTTGCCTATTGCCGAGAAATTGACATACGCTATATGGTTAGTATTAATAAATGAAAATATAGGATTATAATTAGATTTTTCGGTCCTTTCTTGATAACTTCTGGGGAGCGGCCGTGGATGGCCCACGGACCGGTACCGGACCACCACTTTGAAAAGTACTGTACTAGTAGATCTCGACTAATCTTCATTGATTCATTGTTGGCCCTACGCTGTTGGCCTTTACCCATCATGGTCTATCCCAATTATCTCCCTTGAGTGAGTAGATGAGTTCTACGACTCGATCAAACTGATGTTGCAAAATGTATTCGATAAATCTAATATTTCCAAACTAGTTGCCCCGCGGCGTAGCGTACGCCGCAGACTTGCTCATGGAGTGCAAAGAAAGTGGAGAAAGAACTGACACAAACTACTGCACGAAGAAATCAAAACAACGCGAGTGAACGTCGTTAAATAAATGGGAGGCGGGTAACAACAACCTCAGTGTGAATGTCTTTACGTTTATTCGCTATTTTTTTTATTTACTTAGTGCTGCTTTTTGTGTCTGTACTCTCACCCCCCCCCCAACCGTTCTTTGCACTGTCTATGATAAGCAAGTCTGTGGCGTATGCTACGCCGCGGGTCTCTCCAGAGTTCTCCTTTTCAATCACTCACAGTCGTTTGCCCGAACCCACAACATTTTGACAACTGTGTCTTTAAAGTCTTCACCCGTCACTAAATCATTAGCGGCGTATGCTAGGCCGCGGGTCAGGTAGTCTTGGCAATAAAAGGGTAAGAGAACGGGCACAAACGGACATTTATAAAAAAAAATTTTAAATGTTTTTGTCGGGGCTGGAACCCAGGACCTTCCCCGTATGAGGCGGACGTGATAACCAGTACACTACGAATCGCACGTTATTCTGTGAAGGAACAATGCAAGTGAAACGCATGGACCATTGTTTGTCTCGATATATTGGTCGACCCCAGCGAGGGTCATTCGTCATGCTCTGTTGCACATACTTGCGTCGTGGTGTCTCGAACGGTCCCATGAAGAGAATTATAATATTGTCAAATGTACTCCCATAATTCTAATATTTCCAAATAAACTCCATAAATATAATATTGCCAAATGTACTCAATAAATCTAATATTGCAAAAATGTACTCCATAAATCTAATATTGCCAAATGTACTCCATAAATCCTTTCAAGTGTTACATTTACTATCATGGCCACTCTTGCCCCCCCCCCACCCCCCACTCCTGCCCACCCCCCCCCATGATAAATTTCTTTTAGGTCCTCACCAAACTCGGCCAACGTAGAGATTTGATTCGAGGGCGCCTTTGATGGATATATGCCGAGCCATACAGTGGATTGGGACATTTATTAGACGTTCGTCGGTCATATTGGTGAAATCGTTTAAAATAAATGTTTATAAAAGATTTCCTGATATTTAAAAACTTTACAGTTTCAATCTAAATGCCATAATGTCATAACTAGTCTGATGAATCACCTTAATAAAAAAGTTAATATTTTGTTTTCTGGATCTGTATGGCAGTCAAGATGAAGAAGCTACCTAAAAAAATTATGACACAATTATTTAAAGTGCGGAAAACGATCAGCCACTTCTCACCTCAACCATTTCTCACCTCAGCCATTTCTCACCTTAACCATTTATCATCTCAGCCATTTCTCATCTCAGCCATTTCTTATCTCAGCCATTTCTCATCTCAGCCATTTCTCACCTCAGCCATTTATCATCTCAGCCATTTCTGCTGTCAGCCATTTCTCATCTTAGCTATTTCTCATCTCAGCCATTTCCCATCTCAGCCATTTCTCACCTCAGCCATTTCTCATCCCAACCATTTATCATCTCAGCCATTTCTCACCTCAGCCATTTCTAATCTCAGCCATTTCTGCTCTCAGCCATTTATCATCTTAGCTATTTCTCATCTCAGCCATTTCCCATCTCGGGAATTTCTCATCTTAGCCATTTCTCACCTTAGACATTTCTCAACTCAGACAATTCTCATCTCAGCCATTTCTCACATCAGCCGTTTCTCATCTCAGCCATTTCTTACCTTAGCCATTTCTCAACTCAGCCAATTCTCATCTCAGCCATTTCTCACCTCAGCCATTTCTCATCTCAGCCATTTCTCCTCTCAGCCATTTCTCACATCAGCCGTTTCTCATCTCAGCCATTTCTCACCTTAGCCATTTCTCAACTCAGCCAATTCTCATCTCAGCCATTTCTCACCTCAGCCATTTCTCATGTCGGCCATTTCTCATCTCAGCAATTTCTCACATCAGCCATTTCTCATCTCGGCCATTTCTCCTCTAAGCCATTTCTCACATCAGCCATTTCTCATCTCAGGCATTTCTCCTCTCAGCCATTTCTCGTCTCAGCCCTTTCTCATCTCAGCCATTTCTCAACTCAGCAAATTCTCATATCAGCCATTTCTCATCTCAGCCATTTCTCACATCAGCCATTCTTCATCTCAGCCACTTCTCATCTCAGCCATTTCTTCTCTCAGCCATTTTTCACATCAGCCATTTCTCATCTCAGCCATTTCTCCTCTCAGCCATTTCTCACATCAGCCATTTCTACTCTCAGCCATTTCTCATCTCAGCCATTTCTCCTCTCAGCCATTTCTCATCTCAGCCATTTCTACTCTCAGCCATTTCTCACATCAGCCATTTCTCACCTCAGCCATTTGTCATCTCAGCCATTTCTCACCTTAGCCATTTCTCAACTCAGCCAATTCTCATCTCAGCCATTTGTCATCTCAGCCATTTCTCACTTTAGCCATTTCTCACCTCAGCCATTTCTCCTCTCAGCCATTTCTCACATCAGCCATTTCTCACATCAGCCATTTCTTATATCAGCCATTTCTTATTTCAGCCATTTCTCATCTCAGCCATTTGTCATCATAGCCATTTCTCATCTCAGCCATTTCTTATCTCAGCCATTTCTCCTCTCAGCCATTTCTCACATCAGCCATTTCTCATCTCGGCCATTTCTCCTCTCAGCCATTTCTTACATCAGCCTTTTATCATCTCAGCCATTTCTCACCTTAGCCATTTCTCAACTCAGCCAATTCTCATCTCAGCCATTTCTCATCTCAGCCATTTCTCACTTTATCCATTTCTCACCTCAGCCATTTCTCATCTCGGCCATTTCTCATCTCAGCCATTTCTCACATCAGCCATTTCACATCTCAGCCATTTCTCATCTCAGCCATTTACCACCTCAGCCATTTCTCATCTCAGCCATTTCTCACATCAGCAATTTCTCATCTAAGCCACTTCTCATCTCAGCCATTTCTCCTCACAGCCATTTCTCAAATCAGCCATTTCTCATCTCAGCCATTTCTACTCTCAGCCATTTCTCATCTCAGCCATTTCTCCTCTCAGCCATTTCTCATCTCAGCCATTTCTACTCTCAGCCATTTCTCACATCAGCCATTTCTCACCTCAGCCATTTGTCATCTCAGCCATTTCTCACCTTAGCCATTTCTCAACTCAGCCAATTCTCATATCAGCCATTTCTCATCTCAGCCATTTCTCACTTTAGCCATTTCTCACTCAGCCATTTCTCATCTCAGCCATTTCTTATCTCAGCCATTTCTATTTCAGCCATTTCTCATCTCAGCCATTTGTCATCATAGCCATTTCTCATCTCAGCCATTTCTCATCTCAGCCATTTACATGTCAGCTATTCTCATCTGAGCCATTTACCACCTCAGCCATTTCTCATCTCAGCCATTTCTCACATCAGCAATTTCTCATCTAAGCCACTTCTCATCTCAGCCATTTCTCCTCACAGCCATTTCTCAAATCAGCCATTTCTCATCTCAGCCATTTCTACTCTCAGCCATTTGTCATCTCAGCCATTTCTCCTCTCAGCCATTTCTCATCTCAGCCATTTCTACTCTCAGCCATTTCTCACATCAGCCATTTCTCACCTCAGCCATTTGTCATCTCAGCCATTTCTCACCTTAGCCATTTCTCAACTCAGCCAATTCTCATCTCAGCCATTTGTCATCTCAGCCATTTATCATCTCAGCCATTTCTCACATCAGCCATTTCTTATATCAGCCATTTCTCATCTCAGCTATTTCTCACCTCAGCCATTTATCATCTCAGCCATTTGTCATCTCAGCCATTTCTCACCTCAAAATTCGACTTTTTAACATCCATCACCTTAGACTCACATAACGAATAATGGCGGCGCTGGTTCTTGACCTCTGCACTGACCACGTTTCATAGAGTGGACGTTACAGTAGTGTCCAGCATGTTCTGTCGAACACATCCTTGTAAGTAACGTGTTGGCCATCGGTCAGTTAGATGACCAGCTCTCATTCTAATATTGTTGTAAATATCTAGCATACAAATTACAAGTTGTAGGAAACTGAAATAGTATTAAAATTAAACCATTTATATCAACAACAGTCTGCTGACATTAGTACAAATACATTAGTATTTGTTCTTGTATTTTATAATATATATATATTATATACGTGTGCGAGTGTGCGTGTGGGTGTTTGTGTGTGATTAATATTGTGGTTTTAAACAATTTGTCCTTTCAAGTTCAAGCACACAACATGTAAACAAAATGAAAACGTGAAATAAAACCCAAAATGTTTGCCAGACAGGAGTTGGTTTCGGTGACAGACATTGTAACAAACGATTTGTGATCTGTTTCAAGATGTGAAAGTTATTTCGCAACCCTCACAAAAATTTCAGCATATCTTGAAACATCAATAAGCTAAGTTACAAGTTGTAACTTCAACTTAAATTAAAGAATTGTGTATTGCGGACGTCGTTATAAAAAAAAATTAGTAGACTTTGGCACATATAACACATTGCTCCAATCTTCACCCACTCTAAGAACATCAATACATGAGGCTTGGAGTGCTATTATTTTCTTCTCCTCATTGTTCGTAAACAAGAGTGGCAGGAAAACACAATGAACAAAAGAAATAAAAATCTATTCATCTGTCAACGACAGAGGACGAAGCACAGCTCTTCCACTAGGCTTAGCGTCGCTTCATATTGAAAATCTTCGCATCTTTTCCGTTTATTTTTTTTATATTTTTAAAAAAAATGTTCTTTGCCCTTTAAGATGTCGTATTCCCATGTGAGCAAAAACAGATGTAAATCTTAACTTACCATAATAATAGATGATAGAAGACGGGTTTAAAGGGTGGAGGGGGGAGTAATGAGCTCTCGTGTGGCCAAGCTGTAAGTGATAACGGAAATCCTATTAAGGTTTACAAGGCAATGATTTCCAGATTTTTTTTTCAATTCTAAAGAAATGCGCTCAAGTGATTAGAAGGAACCTCTTTGGGCTGTAGACATACAGATGGCACTTAGAGTACTGGGTTTGGGCTGTAGACATACAGATGGCACTTAGAGTACTGGGTTTGGGCTGTAGACATACAGATGGCACTTAGAGTACTGTGTTTGGGCTGTAGACATACAGATGGCACTTAGAGTACTGGGTTTGGGCTGTAGACATACAGATCGCTCTTAGAGTACTGGGTTTGGGCTGTAAATATGGACAAACAAAAGACATGAATTTTACCAGTTCATCAAAGTTAACGGCTAAAAAACTTCAGCGGAAAAAGAAGTGAAAAGATTAAATGAAAACAACTGCAACGAGAAACATAAAAAAATAACTAAATTTCCCAAACATTTTATGTCCTTAAATATCTTATCTTATCTGTTACAGACGCTCCTTCTATACAGAAGATTATTGTGTCCTATACTTATCTATGGCTTGTGTTTAGTCCTGCATTTTTATTAGATATTTAAATGGTGATAAAGTGTTAATACAATCATAAAGATATTTTTAATGACTAACCAAGAAGATACAATCTTTGTCCATCCATCTTTAAAGTTGAAACAATTCCAATAAAGCCATCTGAACTTTGGGTGCTATCGTTCTACAATCTTTGAGTGCTATCGTTCTACAATCTTTGAGTGCTATCGTTCTACAATCTTTGAGTGCTATCGTTCTACAATCTTTGAGTGCTATCGTTCTACAATCTTTGAGTGCTATCGTTCTACAATCTTTGAGTGCTATCGTTCTACAATCTTTGAGTGCTATCGTTCTACAATCTTTGAGTGCTATCGTTCTACAATCTTTGAGTGCTATCGTTCTACAATCTTTGAGTGCTATCGTTCTACAATCTTTGAGTGCTATCGTTCTACAATCTTTGAGTGCTATCGTTCTACAATCTTTGAGTGCTATCGTTCTACAATCTTTGAGTGCTATCGTTCTACAATCTTTGAGTGCTATCGTTCAACAATCTTTGAGTGCTATCGTTCTACAATCTTTGAGTGCTATCGTTCAACAATCTTTGAGTGCTATCGTTCAACAATCTTTGAGTGCTATCGTTCTACAATCTTTGAGTGCTATCGTTCTACAATCTTTGAGTGCTATCGTTCTACAATCTTTGAGTGCTATCGTTCTACAATCTTTGAGTGCTATCGTTCTACAATCTTTGAGTGCTATCGTTCTACAATCTTTGAGTGCTATCGTTCAACAATCTTTGAGTGCTATCGTTCAACAATCTTTGAGTGCTATCGTTCAACAATCTTTGAGTGCTATCGTTCAACAATCTTTGAGTGCTATCGTTCAACAATCTTTGAGTGCTATCGTTCAACAATCTTTGAGTGCTATCGTTCAACAATCTTTGAGTGCTATCGTTCTACAATCTTTGAGTGCTATCGTTCAACAATCTTTGAGTGCTATCGTTCAACAATCTTTGAGTGCTATCGTTCAACAATCTTTGAGTGCTATCGTTCTACAATCTTTGAGTGCTATCGTTCAACAATCTTTGAGTGCTATCGTTCTACAATCTTTGAGTGCTATCGTTCAACAATCTTTGAGTGCTATCGTTCAACAATCTTTGACTGCTATCGTTCAACAATCTTTGAGTGCTATCGTTCAACAATCTTTGAGTGCTATCGTTCAACAATCTTTGAGTGCTATCGTTCAACAATCTTTGAGTGCTATCGTTCAACAATCTTTGAGTGCTATCGTTCAACAATCTTTGAGTGCTATCGTTCAACAATCTTTGAGTGCTATCGTTCAACAATCTTTGAGTGCTATCGTTCAACAATCTTTGAGTGCTTTCGTTCAACAATCTTTGAGTGCTATCGTTCAACAATCTTTGAGTGCTATCGTTCAACAATCTTTGAGTGCTATCGTTCAACAATCTTTGAGTGCTATCGTTCAACAATCTTTGAGTGCTATCGTTCAACAATCTTTGAGTGCTATCGTTCAACAATCTTTGAGTGCTATCGTTCAACAATCTTTGAGTGCTATCGTTCAACAATCTTTGAGTGCTATCGTTCAACAATCTTTGAGTGCTATCGTTCAACAATCTTTGAGTGCTATCGTTCGACAATCTTTGAGTGCTATCGTTCGACAATCTTTGAGTGCTATCGTTCAACAATCTTTGAGTGCTATCGTTCGACAATGCTGTGGAATTGTGGAAAGCCGTTGAGAACGAGGAGCGGTCTGCAACGTTTTTAAGAGTTTCAATATTGTAAAGTGCTACACACAGTTTTACTATTGTAATGCGCTACTTTTCATCTCCAATTTTATATCAATCCTATCGCCTATTTCAAACACTTTCCATAGCATATGTTATGCCCTTTCTATGGCCTATTTTATACTTTACTCATGGCTCATTTCATACCATTGCCTTTCCATGGCCCATTTCATACCATTCCCTTTCCATGGCCCATTTCATACCATTGTCTTTCCATGACCCATTTCATACCATTCCCATTCCATGGCTTATTTTATAACTTTCCCATGGCCTATTTTATGCTCTTCCATGACCTATTTTATACTCTTCCCATTACCTATTTTATACTTTCACATAACCTATTTTATATCCTTCCATGGCCTATTTTATGCTCCTCCCATGGCCTATTTTATACTTTTCCCATGTCATATTTTATACTCATCCATGGCCTATTTTATACTCTTCCCATGACCTATTTTATACTCTTCCCATGACCTATTTTATACTCTTCCATGGCCTAATTTATACTATTCCCATTGTCTATTTTATATTCCCATTGCCTATTTTATTCTCTTCCATGGCCTATTTATACTCTTCCCATGACCTATTTTATACTCTTCCCATGGCCTATTTTATACTCTTCCACGGCCTGTTTTATACTATTCCCATGTCCTATTTTATACCCTTTCCATGGCCTATTTTATACTCTTGCATGGCCTATTTAATACTCTTCCCATGACCTATTTTATACTCTTCCCATGGCATATTTTATACTGTTTCCATGACCTATTTTATACTCTTCCAAAGACCTATTTTATACACTTCCCATGGTTTATTTTATACTCTTACCATGGCCTATTTTATACTCTTCCCTATGGCATATTTTATACTCTTCCCATGACCTATTTTATACTCTTCCCATGGCCTTTTTTATACTCTTCCTATGACCTCTTTTATACTCTTCCATGGCCTCTTTTGTACTATTCCCATTGCCTATTTTATACTCTTACCATGACCTATTTTATACTCTTCCCATGGCATATTTTATACTCTTCCCATAGCATACTTTATACTCTTCCCATGGCCTATTTTATACTCTTCCCATGGCCTATTTTATACTCTTCCTATGGTCTATTTTATACTCTTCCATGGCCTATTTTTTTACTATTCCCATGGCCTATTTTATACTCTTCCCATGGCCTATTTTATACTCTTCCCACGGCCTATTTTATACTCTTCCCATGGCATATTTTATTCTCTTCCCATCACGTGACTTATTTCCACTTCGTTCATATTATGCACATGACAAAAATTTGTTTACAGCAGATATCTACCAATTAAGTTATGTGTGCATATTTGATCCATGTTCAAAAGGTTAATTTAAAAATTAAATCACTTGTGGAATACAAACATGTCTAACTATTAAAAAAATGTATTGTTTGTCTTGAAAAAAATGGCAGTAAGTGCTAAAATAACACCAGACGTTGAAATGACAGCTATTGAATAAAATTATAAAAAAGTGTATTAAAGAGACTTAAATGTTGAAAAGAACCTACATGTTAAAAAGACACCATGTTGAAAAGACAATTAAATGTTGAAAAGACACATCCATGTTGGAAAGACATGTACATGTTGGAAAGACACGTACATGTTGGAAAGACACGTACATGTTGGAAAGACACGTACATGTTGGAAAGACACTTAGTGATGAAATAACAGTCAGTACTTGTAATGACAGAAGTTTAACAGGCATCTATAAAAACAGCATATTTCTAGCATTCCAATACGTGAATTGTTTCTTTATATTTGTTTGTGAATTTGTTCGTTGATTGATCAACAAAAGGGTATTTGTCAATGTCGGTTGTAATAGTAATGATAGATTGTAATGGTATTGATAGGTTGTAATGGTATTGATAGGTTGTAATGGTATTGGTAGGTTGTAATAGTAATGATAGGTTGTAATGGTATTGATAGGTTGTAATGGTATTGATAGGTTGTAATGGTATTAATAGGTTGTAATGGTATTGGTAGGTTGTAATGGTATTGATAGGTTGTAATGGTATTGATAGTTTGTAATGGTAATGATAGGTTGAAATGGTATTGATAGGTTGTAATGGTATTGATAGGTTGTAATGGTATTGATAGGTTGTAATGGTATTGATAGGTTGTAAGGGTATTGATAGGTTGTAATAGTAATGATAGGTTGTAATAGTAGTGATAGATTGTAATGGTATTGATAGGTTGGCAATAATACTGATAGGTTGGTAATAATATTTTAGGTTGGCAATAATACTGATAGGTTGTAATATTGCTAATAGGTTCGTAATGGTACTGAAAGGTGTTTAATAATATTATAAGTGGTGAACGAAAGCTTGTAGAATAGGATATTTAAGATTATTTTATTTCATTGTCCTGTTACATTTTGTAATTACCCTGTAACTTCGATTTCAAAACATAAATATTTAGATATTTTAACTATAACACAATTTAACAATGAGAACTTAATAAAAACTTTGAGAGTTTAAGGTTTTTATCATTCTAAAATTTATTTGTAAAACTCCACTCCCCCACCCCCTAAAAAATAATCAATCAAATACAGCTGTAAAATTGAGCGTGATCCGTGGTTTTCACAGTAATCAATTTTGACTTCCGGGTCGAGCGTACTGGTTTGATTTAATTCCCAGTGTTAAAATTGATTTGGGTTATTTGTGATGATAAATCTGATATTTATCTTAGGAAGTTATTTTAGTTTCAAAGTGAGAAGATAATCTTTTAATAGTTCTAGAAGTAATGGGCGTTAAAGCTTTGTAGAATTCCTTACCATGTGTTTGATGGAAATACACGCATTACCTGGCATTACCTGCATTACCTGGCATTACCTGCATTACCGCATTACCAGACATTACCAAGCATTACCTGACATTACCTGGCATTACATGGCAATACCTGGCAATACCTGGCATTACCTGGCATTACCTGGCATTACCTGGCATTACCTGGCATTACCTGGCATTACCTGGCATTACCTGGCAATACCTGGCATACCTGGCAATACCTGGCATTACCTGGCATTACCTGGCATTACCTGGCAATACCTGGCATTACCTGGCAATACCTGGCATTACCTGGCATTACCTGGCAATACCTGGCATTACCTGGCAGTACTGAATATGATTAAACTCCACGTCGTGGCACTGTACAACAATAACATTTGTATAATTTGTTTTAAAATGTATGTTGAGATGGATTCATCCTTGATTGACTTTTGTTGAAATGCCTTCGAGCAATATCAATGGAAGTGCGGATCAAGAGAAGTTTAGGCTTGCAATGTAAGGACAATCCAAAGAAAATGTCCACAAAGACAAAAAAGTAAATGGACAGTTACTTAAAAATAATATTAAGACAAGTTTTCTATTTTGGCAACAAAAACGCTTTATGTCAAATTTGTCAAGCGTCAGGTCAAAGTTCATTGTACGATCATCAATTTGTCAAGCTTCAGGTCAAAGTTCATTGTTAGATCATCAATTTGTCAAGCTTCAGGTCAAAGTTCATTGTTTGATCATCAAGTTGTCAAGCTTCAGGTCAAAGTTCATTGTTAGATCATCAATTCGTCAAGCTTCAGGTCAAAGTTCATTGTTTGATCATCAATGTGTCAAGCTTCAGGTCAATGTTCATTGCTAGATCATCAATTTGTCAAGCTTCATGTCAAAGTTCATTGCTAGATCATCAATTTGTCAAGCTTCAGGTCAAAGTTGATTGTACGATCATCAATTTGTCAAGCTTTAGGTCAAAGTTCATTGTTAGATCATCAATTTGTCAAGCTTCAGGTCAAAGTTCATTGTTAGATCATCAATTTGTCAAGCTTCAGGTCAAAGTTCATTGTTAGATCATCAATTTGTCAAGCTTCAGGTCAAAGTTCATTGTTATATCATCAATTTGTCGAGCTTCAGGTCAAAGTTCATGTTAGATCATCTATTTGTCAAGCTTCAGGTCAAAGTTCATTGTTATATCATCAATTTGTCAAACTTCAGGTCAAAGTTCATTGTTAGCGTAAGATCATCAATGTAAATTCTAACAACGTGATTACAGGAAATACAAGAATATTTTTATTGCTAATGTATTTTTGAAGACTTTTCACAACGAACTTGAGAATAATGAGGACAAAAAAATGAGTTGTTAAATAAACCAGATGGAGAGTTGAAAATAGAAGTTATTTTTTAAAAATAATTATTCATCACTCGCATTAAAGCAAAGAATTCTTTTATATCTTGGAATAATTCACTATAAATAAGACGACCGTTTATTTTGAGAACGCTTCCATTGATTCTGTATAAAAATGTTTCATTAAAGGCATGTGGAAATTCTGACATAGTTTTTACTCCTAATAATGTTAGCGTGTTGCCATTTTTAGGGAATACTTGATAGAAAATTTGATGCAAATTTGGCTTGTTGCAGAGCTAGCTCTACACCACGTAACTTCAGCACTGAATGGCTTGTTGCAGAGCTAGCTCTACACCACGTAACTTCAGCACTGAATGGCTTGTTGCAGAGCTAGCTCTACACCACGTAACTTCAGCACTGAATGGCTTGTTGCAGAGCTAGCTCTACACCACGTAACTTCAGCACTGAATGGCTTGTTGCAGAGCTAGCTCTACACCACGTAACTTCAGCACTGAATGGCTTGTTGCAGAGCTAGCTCTACACCACGTAACTTCAGCACTGAATGGCTTGTTGCAGAGCTAGCTCTACACCACGTAACTTCAGCACTGAATTCATAGCAATTTCAGCACTGAATTCATTTCAGTTTCAGCACTGATTTCATTATAAAATCAAACCTGAATACAGAATTGATGACAATTTATTTGTGGACTGCGATTGATAACGTTGGTTTATATTTTACTTATAACAGATATAAAATATTATTTTATTCATTTGATCGCCATGAAACTTTGGTAAGTCGTTGAATACACTCTCGCGAAGGTTTCTGGCATTTTTAAAAAATTACCACTCATGGGTCGCAGGGGTAAAAATGTTTTTTCCTTACGACTTATATAAATGATATTTTAAACATTGGCTACCTTGTAAGTGGATGGATCATGGCTAAACTGGGTACAAAAATACTTGAATGCCCGTATTAAAATATTATAGGGCATTGAACTTCTAAAGTCCATTCCGTTTTTAGACAGCGGGCCCAAATTTTAAACGTTCACTTCTCAGTAGGGCTGCGGAAATTAACGATTACTTTCTCGAATAATCGTTAAAAAATGTTAACGATTAAAATTGTTTTAACGATTAATCGAACCACCACTTATAAATGTACTGGAAGTAAAAAAGTAAAATATTTTGGCCGATAAATATAAAATAATTTCAGTACGATTACACGAACATTTTGGTTTTAAACTATTGACTGACGTGAATGTTCAAAATGTTGATATAGCTTATTGTGTCCATTGAGAGAAATCGCTTGCCTACCGTGCAATGTTCCCTCTAAGTCTAAGCTCCGTTGGTCCGTGTGCAAAGTTTTAAAAAAAACAACTCGTGTGCAAAGTTGCACAACGTCCATTTTTGGTGCAATATTTTTAAAAAGTTGCTGCGTGGGGATTCTAAACTCCTGCGTGGCGTCGGTAAAACATCTGCGGAGCCACGCTGCTAAAAGGGGACATTGCTACCATGGTTCTAACACTTCGCTTACATATCACCTGCAAACAAAAAATCCACTACAGTATCAGAAACTTCAGCTGAGACAATCTAAAGCTATGTGAACAATTTTTCAGCTCGGCTGGTTACATTATTATATTGTCAATAAGACCCGCTCATCACTTGAACCAAATAATGTCAATACACCTGTCTGTTTGCGTTGTTGGTTAAAAGATGTCATATAAAGAAGACATTTCAGTGTTATTTCGATTTTCGACAAGTAAGTTTAAAAAAATGATACTTATGCCACCATAAATTTCAATTTTTGGCTTTAATAGAAATAATCGATTAATTAATCGTTAAGTTTTCAAAAGTTAACTATTAATTTAAAATTAATCGTTAACAGCCCTACTTTTAAGACGTTATTCCCCATACGATTTTACACTATCGTAACAAATATGAACTCACATATCCACCTTGATCCCAAATGGCATCTATGTAAGTTTTCAACTTTAAATCTTGTAATGGTTGGGCCAGGGACCCTTAATGTCGTTATTTTTTTATATAATCTTTATAATCATGATTATATTCACATGATCGCCCACGTAGTTGAGGAGGTGCTGAGTAAAACGGCAATTATTTTTTTTTAATTATCACTCATTGAGGGCCAAGGGTCAATGTTGTGGGCTTTGTTCTCTTCTAATTAAAGCGATATAATTATAATTGTAAATTTTCTTAAATTTGATCGCCATGAAACTTTGTGAAATTGTTAAATACACTTCCACGAAGGTTTCTTGCCTACTTTATTTAAAATTAACACTCAATGGTTTCTTTGAATTTCCTTTCCTCTGAGATCGTTGAAACGCTCGACGTGTCAGCTAGTATAAAATATTTGAAACAATTAGTTGATAAATGTTTCTGAAATAAGGTTTGGTGAAAAGACTGTTGCATGACTGTTGTTAGAGAAGTACATGACACCAGTCCGTGGTCGGTATATCACATGATTTCATTGGTTTGTCTACATTACATTTATAGCCAGGACACTACACCAGGACACTACACCAGGACACTACACCAGGACTCTACACCAGGACACTGCACCAGGACACTACACAAGGACACTACACCAGGACACTACACCAGGACACTACACCAGGACACTACACCAGGACACTGCACCAGGACACTACACCAGGACACTGCACCAGGACACTGCACCAGGACACTACACCAGGACACTGCACCAGGACACTACACCAGGACACTCACCAGGACACTCACCAGGACACTGCACCAGGACACTCACCAGGACACTGCACCAGGACACTACACCAAGACACTGCACCAGGACACTGCACCAGGACACTACACCAGGACATTGCACCAGGACACTACACCAGGACACTGCACCAGGACACTACACCAGGACACTGCACCAGGACACTGCACCAGGACACTGCACCAGGACACTGCACCAGGATACTGCACCAGGACACTACACCAGGACACTGCACCAGGACACTACACCAGGACACTGCACCAAGACACTACACCAGGACACTGCACCAGGACACTACACCAAGACACTGCACCAGGACACTGCACCAGGACACTACACCAGGACACTGCACCAGGACACTACACCAGGACACTGCACCAGGACACTACACCAGGACACTGCACCAGGACACTGCACCAGGACACTGCACCAGGATACTGCACCAGGACACTGCACCAGGACACTGCACCAGGACACTACAGCAGGACACTGCACCAGGACACTACACCAGGACACTGCACCAGGACACTACACCAGGACACTGCACCAGGACACTGCACCAGGACACTGCACCAGGACACTGCACCAGGACACTGCACCAGGACACTACACCAGGACACTGCACCAGGACACTACACCAGGACACTACACCAGGACACTACACCAGGACACTGCACCAGGACACTACACCAGGACACTGGTCCAGGACACTGCACCAGGACACTACACCAGGACACTGCACCAGGACACTTCACCAGGACACTGCACCAGGACACTACACCAGGACACTGCACCAGGACACTACACCAGGACACTACACCAGGACACTGCACCAGGACACTGCACCAGGACACTGCACCAGGACACTACACCAGGACACTGCACCAGGACACTGCACCGGGACACTGCACCAGGACACTACACCAGGACACTGCACCAGGACACTGCACCAGGACACTACACCAGGACACTACACCAGGACACTGCACCAGGACACTACACCAGGACACTACACCAGGACACTACCCAGTCCATGTCTAACAAATGCTACAAGTTATTCCCCCTGTCCATGTCTAACAAATGCTACAAGTTATTCCCCCTGTCCATGTCTAACAAATGTTACAAGTTATTCCCCCAGTCCATGTCTATTTTACTGACAAATTGTACTATTTCCCCCACCCCCACCTATATCTGTTTGAAAAGTCATTACCTGGCCTGTGACATCCGAAAGTTACCATGGTAACGTCTTTTGTTGACAACAAAGTTTAAATTTTCATTATTTCTCCTATTTCCCATATGTCGCCAGCGTCCGAAACTTTAATGAGATGTTATTATCGTGAGATTAGCTCTAAACTTTGTCATTTTAATGCTCCAGTTTGGCCGGTGGACAAAGCTGACGATTCTATTTTTACGACTATCCATACAAATGAAACCTTGTCAGAAACATGGTGCCTCATGGGCTTGTTATTGTAAATGACATAAGTAGTGGCTATTTGTGTGGTGTCTCATGGGCTTGTTATTGTCAATGACATAAGTAGTGGCTATTTGTGCTTCTAATTTAACATATGAGTAAGTTATTGGACATGTAAATATTGCGAGAACAAATCGCATTTCAACTTATTTTTTTCTGTGTACTGAAATTGTTTAGTTACAGTCTAAGAATTTCAGTAGCTAAGTCCTTAGTTTTTTGTATAAAACTAAACAATTTCAGTAGCTAAGTCCTTAGTTTTTTGTATAAAACTAAACAATTTCAGTAGCTAAGTCCTTAGTTTTTTGTATAAAACTAAACAATTTCAGTAACTAAGTCCTTAGTTTTTTGTATAAAACTAAACAATTTCAGTAGCTAAGTCCTTAGTTTTTTGTATAAAACTAACTAATTTCAGTAGCTAAGTCCTTAGTTTTTTGTATAAAACTAAACAATTTCAGTAGCTAAGTCCTTAGTTTTTTGTATAAAACTAAACAATTTCAGTAGCTAAGTCCTTAGTTTTTTGTATAAAACTAAACAATTTCAGTAGATAAGTTCTTGGTTTTGAATACAACTAAACTTTATATTCTAGTTGACTTGTCCATGACCTTGACCCTGGAGTACAGGGGAGAGAATTTACACTCTCAGTGTTGAGTCTATGTTTACATGGTGTCAATGGCTAGAGTCGTAAAATAAAGCCCCAGTCGTTTAGGAATGGAAAATATTGGTTTAGTTTGTATGTTGTTTAGTTTGTATGTTGTTTAGTGTGTATGTGTTTCTTTTTTGTAAATATTTGAGATGAAATGATAGGTTAGCACATCGGCACATAGTAAGATTATAACAAAATAAACCGTTAGAACAAGCCAAATAGAATGTATTGGCAGCTAGAAATGAACCGTTAGAACAAGCCAAATAGAATGTATTGGCAGCTAGAAATGAACAGTTAGAACAAGCCAAATAGAATGTATTGGCAGCTAGAAATGAACCGTTAGAACAAGCCAAATAGAATGTATTGGCAGCTAGAACTGAACCGTTAGAACAAGCCAAATAGAATGTATTGGCAGCTAGAAATGAACAGTTAGAACAAGCCAAATAGAATGTATTGGCAGCTAGAACTGAACCGTTAGAACAAGCAAAATAGAATGTATTGGCAGCTAGAACTGAACCGTTAGAACAAGCAAAATAGAATGTATTGGCAGCTAGAACTGAACCGTTAGAACAAGCCAAATAGAATGTATTGGCAGCTAGAACTGAACCGTTAGAACAAGCCAAATAGAATGTATTGGCAGCTAGAACTGAACCGTTAGAACAAGCCAAATAAAATGTATTGGCAGCTAGAACTGAACCGTTAGAACAAGCCAAATAGAATGTATTGGCAGCTAGAACTGAACCGTTAGAACAAGCCAAATAGAATGTATTGGCAGCTAGAACTGAACCGTTAGAACAAGCCAAATAGAATGTATTGGCAGCTAGAACTGAACCGTTAGGACAAGCCAATTAGAATGTATTGGCAGCTAGAACTGAACCGTTAGAACAAGCCAAATAAAATGTATTGGCAGCTAGAAATGAACAGTTAGAACAAGCCAAATAGAATGTATTGGCAGCTAGAACTGAACCGTTAGAACAAGCCAAATAGAATGTATTCGAAGCGAGAACTGAACCGTTAGAACAAGCCAAATAGAATGTATTGGCAACTAGAACTGAACCGTTAGAACAAGCCAATTAGAATGTATTGGCAGCTAGAACTGAACCGTTAGAACAAGCCAAATAAAATGTATTGGCAGCTAGAAATGAACAGTTAGAACAAGCCAAATAGAATGTATTGGCAGCTAGAACTGAACCGTTAGAACAAGCCAAATATAATGTATTGGCAGCTAGAACTGAACCGTTAGAACAAGCCAAATAGAATGTATTGGCAGCTAGAACTGAACCGTTAGAACAAACCAAATAGAATGTATTGGCAGTTAGAACTGAACCGTTAGAACAAGCCAAATAGAATGTATTCGAAGCAAGAACTGAACCGTTAGAACAAGCCAAATAGAATGTATTGGCAGCTAGAACTGAACCGTTAGAACAAGCCAATTAGAATGTATTGGCAGCTAGAACTGAACCGTTAGAACAAGCCAAATAAAATGTATTGGCAGCTAGAAATGAACAGTTAGAACAAGCCAAATAGAATGTATTGGCAGCTAGAACTGAACCGTTAGAACAAGCCAAATATAATGTATTGGCAGCTAGAACTGAACCGTTAGAACAAGCCAAATAGAATGTATTGGCAGCTAGAACTGAACCGTTAGAACAAACCAAATAGAATGTATTGGCAGTTAGAACTGAACCGTTAGAACAAGCCAATTAGAATGTATTCGAAGCGAGAACTGAACCGTTAGAACAAGCCAAATAGAATGTATTGGCAGCTAGAACTGAACCGTTAGAACAAGCCAAATAGAATGTATTGACAGCTAGAACTGAAACCGTTAGAACAAACCAAATAGAATGTATTGGCAGCTAGAACTGAACCGTTAGAACAAACCAAATAGAATGTATTGGCAGCTAGAACTGAACCGCTAGAACAAGCCAAATAGAATGTATTGGCAGCAAGAACTGAACCGCTAGAACAAACCAAATAGAATGTATTGGCAGCTAGAACTGAACCGTTAGAACAAGCCAAATAGAATGTATTGGCAGCTAGAACTGATAGCAATGTGTTTGTCACCATACGAATTGGAGTTTTTATCTTATCTTATCTTATCTTCTTATCTTGTGCCCTGCCCCATAAACTTTCAATTAGTGTTTGCGATGTTTCTATTGATGTGATCTGTTTACATCTGTTTCTCATCAACAATTACGGGTAAGATTGTTCCGTGCAATAAAAATGGATCGAGTCTAATTATTCTAACATGTCAGGGTTGTTTTTAAGTGGCTAATAAATCCCTACCTCCATGAAAATCCAACAACTTTAAAGTATGGTAGGGTCAACAAGTTCTTTTTCTCTCCTAGTCCTTGTGCAAACTTTAGGTTAATGCTGGTACTTGGGAATTTCCGTTTTTATTCATGTGACAGTCAATTGTAATTAATCGGCGTTGGTGCTAATAGCAGTGTGACAGATGTCATGTCCACGTGTCAGCCACATCCAGACCAAAATGACCTCTTATTTCATTTAAGACTTACCTGTACGCCTAGGTAATCTTACCTGGGTGATTAGTGGATTTAATTACCTTTAGGCAGCCGTGCCTTTAACCTGACATAACTGTGAGTGTGGCTGGGGGAGGTGTTGTTGTGGGGTGGATGTGGTGGAGGGTAGAGCACGATGGGCCCGACCATTGGGTCAAATCTTTGATTGTGGCACATAATGTGTTGATGACAGACATGTTTGAGCAGAACTCATTAGATCAGTGGTTCCTAACCTTTTGGGGTCCATGCACCCGTTCAGATGCCCAAAAAAGTTCATGCACCCCCTCGTGAAACTTGCAGAAAATGCATAATAAACTATGTTTATTTTAGGAACACAACAGTTTTGACCATAGGCAACAGGGAATTTAGTGAGAGATCTGCTGCTTCTTATGATCAATCAGCGATTTAAATTTGGGGACTGTTTTGGACAAAGCAACTCTCATGTCATCCTCTGAATTTGACTTATACCTTTCCTTGGTTTTAATCGTCAAAGGTGTGGAGAATCCTGCTTCACAGATATAGGTTGTGGCAATTGGAACGAGAGTCAGTACTGCCCTCTTGGCTAGATGTGAGTAGAAATCTAGCTGGGCGCACCAACATTCAGTCAAGGTATTGCAACTGAAGGCACTCCTCAGTACTTCTCTGGTTCTCAAATCATTCAGGTCATCTTTAGCAAAGTCACTGTCATCAATGTTGTCCAAGTCACAGAGAAAAGGGTTGCGAATCCAAAGATCTTTCCTAGCAATGTCTTGACAGAAATACCCATCAAAGGACCTTTGCAATGTTGAAAGGTGCTCTGAAATTTCCCCTTTGATGTTTCAGGCAGTGATCCCTCAGTGCTTCCTCCTGAAGCAGATATTACAACTTCATCCAAGAGTTGAAAGTTGGCCAAGTTGGACTTTTCTAGTCGTCGTTGGAATAGTGGCAATTTGTTAAGAAAAGCTTGCAATCTCTCAGTAGCATCCATTACAGTCACAGCAGATCCTTGTAGAGATGTGTTCAACTCACTCAAGATGGTGAAGATGTCAGCCAGGTATGCCAGTTAATGAATAAAATTTGGACAGTCAAACTTGTCAGCGATGTCACTTTTTCTTGCACGAAAATGGCAAGCTCCACTCTCAGTTCTACTAACCGAGAAAGTATCCGTCCCCTGGACAACCAGCGCACCTCAGTGGTGTGGTAGAGCAGAACTTCATTCTCAGAGCTCACATCCTGACAGAACAACTTGAAGAGGCAGTGGTTCAAGGCATGTGAGCGGATAAAATTTACAACTTGGTCTGCAGTAGAAAGAACTGACTTCAAGGTTGGAGTTAGAGTTTTGCATGCCAGTGCCTGACGATGAAGAATAATGTGTGTAGTGACAATATCTGGAACTTCTTTCTTTACCAGTGCTGAAAATCCTGATTTATTACCAAGCATGGAGGGAGCACCACCTGTGCAAATTGAAGAAATTCTTGAAGTCCAGTCAAACTGGTTTTCAATGAAGAATGCCCTGACTAGCTGCAACACATCAGCAGCTTTGGTAGTAGCTAGGAGTGGCTTACAAAAGAGAAATTCCTCCTTCATCAATCCACAGAGAACATATCTCAGAAATACAAGAATCTGACTGCATTGTGCTACATCAGTTGATTCATTTAGCTGCATGCTAAATGGAAAAGGACTGCTTCTCATCTCGCACAAGACTTGATCCAGAATGTCTGCAGCCATGTCACTAATCCTGGAATGAATAGCGTCATTGGACAAAGGAACTTTCTCAACCTGCTTCCTCTGCTGGTGACCACACATCAGTTCCACCCTCCCCAGAGCACAAGGCATCACCAAAGTTCTTCAATGGTGTGAGGCTTCTTGTTCTTTGCAATAAGATATGCAACCTTGAATGATGCCTCCTCCAGTGCAGGTTTCTGTGACAAGAAAATCCAAGCTTGGGCAAGGTACCTGAGGTCAAGAAGCGAGCTCCCTTCTGCTTGAAGACCTCAACACTGTCCTTGGAATTGGATGGATGGACTTTCTCCAAGAGCTCTCGTAGTCTAACAGGCTTCATGTTGTCATTGCACAGGATTTTTCCACAGTGGAAGCACTGAGGCTTTTGTGTTCCAACTCTCTCTCTTTTTTAATAATTATTTATTAACGATTTTGAGGGGTGTGATTACAATCGGAAAGTCGTACCAGACACAGGCAAATTTTTAACTGACGAAGTTGATGTTTTTAAAGACCGGAATTAGATGCTCAACTCAAGATTTTAGGTTTCAATGACGAATAATGGCTTACAATTAACGTTTTAAAGACCTTTGCAGCGTACAGAGCAATAAAGGTGAAGGAAAAAGAATCCCAACGTTTACATCCGCTCAAAACAGTCAGAGGGTCGCGGGAAGAGATATATCTGACGTATTTGATGACAAAATTAAATTATTTTTAGAAAACTGTGACGAAAAACACGAAATTCCCGAGGAACACGTAGAGCGAACCGTTCATTTTGCGAAAGCTTTTCCGTCAATTTTCGACATGCCCAGAACGATGCGAGAACGATGGTAAATGTTAGCTCAGTGTCCTGCCCTGATTGGTTAATGTTAGCTCAGTGTCCAGTCTCCTGATTGGTTAATGTTAGCTCAGTGTCCTGTCCTCTGATTGGTTAATGTTAGCTCAGTGGCCTGTCCTGATTGATTAATGTTAGCTCAGTGTCCTGTCTCCTGATTGGTTAATGTTAGCTCAGTGTCCTGTCCTCTGATTGGTTAATGTTTAGCTCAGTGTCATGTCCTCTGATTGGTTAATGTTAGCTCAGTGTCCTGTCCTCTGATTGGTTAATGTTAGCTCAGTGTCCTGTCCTCTGATTGGTTAATGTTAGCTCAGTGTCCTGTCCTCTGATTGGTTAATGTTAGCTCAGTGTCCTGTCGTCTGATTGGTTAATGTTAGCTCAGTGTCCTGTCTCTGATTGGTTAATGTTAGCTCAGTGTCCTGTCCTGATTGGTTAATGTTAGCTCAGTGTCCTGTCTTGATTGGTTAATGTTAGCTCAGTGTCCTGTCCTCTGATTGGTTAATGTTAGCTCAGTGTCCTGTCGTCTGATTGGTTAATGTTAGCTCAGTGTCCTGTCGTCTGATTGGTTAATGTTAGCTCAGTGTCCTGTCGTCTGATTGGTTAATGTTAGCTCAGAGTCCTGTCCTCTGATTGGTTAATGTTAGCTCAGTGTCCTGTCGTCTGATTGGTTAATGTTAGCTCAGTGTCCTGTCGTCTGATTGGTTAATGTTAGCTCAGTGTCCTGTCGTCTGATTGGTTAATGTTAGCTCAGTGTCCTGTCGTCTGATTGGTTAATGTTAGCTCAGTGTCCTGTCGTCTGATTGGTTAATGTTAGCTCAGTGTCCTGTCGTCTGATTGGTTAATGTTAGCTCAGTGTCCTGTCCTCTGATTGGTTAATGTTAGCTCAGTGTCCTGTCGTCTGATTGGTTAATGTTAGCTCAGTGTCCTGTCGTCTGATTGGTTAATGTTAGCTCAGTGTCCTGTCCTCTGATTGGTTAATGTTAGCTCAGTGTCCTGTCGTCTGATTGGTTAATGTTAGCTCAGTGTCCTGTCCTCTGATTGGTTAATGTTAGCTCAGTGTCCTGTCCTCTGATTGGTTAATGTTAGCTCATTGTCCTGTCCTCTGATTGGTTAATGTTAGCTCAGTGTCCTGTCCTCTGATTGGTTAATGTTAGCTCAGTGTCCTGTCCTCTGATTGGTTAATGTTAGCTCAGTGTCGTGTCCTCTGATTGGTTAATGTTAGCTCAGCATCAAGTCCTGATTGGTAAATGTTAGCTCAGTGTCCTGTCCTCTGATTGGTTAATGTTAGCTCAGTGTCCTGTCCTCTGATTGGTTAATGTTAGCTCATTGTCCTGTCCTCTGATTGGTTAATGTTAGCTCAATGTCATATCCCTGATTGGTTAATGTTAGCTCAGTGTCCTGTCCTCTGATTGGTTAATGTTAGCTCATTGTCCTGTCCTCTGATTGGTTAATGTTAGCTCAGTGTCCTGTCCTCTGATTGGTTAATGTTAGCTCAGTGTCCTGTCGTCTGATTGGTTAATGTTAGCTCAGTGTCCTGTCTCCTGATTGGTTAATGTTAGCTCAGTGTCCTGTCCTCTGATTGGTTAATGTTAGCTCAGTGTCCTGTCGTCTGATTGGTTAATGTTAGCTCAGTGTCCTGTCGTCTGATTGGTTAATGTTAGCTCAGTGTCCTGTCCTCTGATTGGTTAATGTTAGCTCAGTGTCGTGTCCTGTGATTGGTTAATGTTAGCTCAGCATCATGTCCTGATTGGTAAATGTTAGCTCAGTGTCCTGTCCTCTGATTGGTTAATGTTAGCTCAGTGTCCTGTCCTTATTGGTAAATGTTAGCTCAGTGTCCTGCCCTGAATGGTTTATGTTAGCTCAGTGTCCTGTCTCCTGATTGGTTAATGTTAGCTCAGTGTCCTGTCCTCTGATTGGTTAATGTTAGCTCAATGTCATGTCCTCTGATTGGTAAATGTTAGCTCAGTGTCATATCCTCTGATTGGTTAATGTTAGCTCAGTGTCCTGTCCTCTGATTGGTTAATGTTAGCTCAGTGTCCTGTCCTCTGATTGGTTAATGTTAGCTCAGTGTCCTGTCCTCTGATTGGTTAATGTTAGCTCAGTGTCCTGTCCTCTGATTGGTTAATGTTAGCTCAGTGTCCTGTCCTCTGATTGGTTAATGTTAGCTCAGTGTCCTGTCGTCTGATTGGTCAATGTTAGCTCATTGACCTGTCTCCTGATTTGTTTATGTAGCTCAGTGTCCTGTCCTGATTGGTTAATGTTAGCTCAGTGTCATGTCCTGATTGGTTAATGTTAGCTCAGTGTCCTGTCCTCTTATTGGTTAATATTAGCTCAGTGTCCTGTCGTCTGATTGGTTAATGTTAGCTCAGTGTCCTGTCGTCTGATTGGTTAATGTTAGCTCAGTGTCCTTTCGTCTGATTGGTTAATGTTAGCTCAGTGTCCTGTCCTCTGATTGGTTAATGTTAGCTCAGTGTCCTTTCGTCTGATTGGTTAATGTTAGCTCAGTGTCCTGTCGTCTGATTGGTTAATGTTAGCTCAGTGTCCTGTCGTCTGATTGGTTAATGTTAGCTCAGTGTCCTGTCGTCTGATTGGTTAATGTTAGCTCAGTGTCCTGTCGTCTGATTGGTTAATGTTAGCTCAGTGTCCTGTCGTCTGATTGGTTAATGTTAGCTCAGTGTCCTGTCGTCTGATTGGTTAATGTTAGCTCAGTGTCCTGTCGTCTGATTGGTTAATGTTAGCTCAGTGTCCTGTCGTCTGATTGGTTAATGTTAGCTCAGTGTCCTGTCGTCTGATTGGTTAATGTTAGCTCAGTGTCCTGTCGTCTGATTGGTTAATGTTAGCTCAGTGTCCTTTCGTCTGATTGGTTAATGTTAGCTCAGTGTCCTGTCGTCTGATTGGTTAATGTTAGCTCAGTGTCCTGTCGTCTGATTGGTTAATGTTAGCTCAGTGTCCTGTCGTCTGATTGGTTAATGTTAGCTCAGTGTCCTTTCGTCTGATTGGTTTATGTTAGCTCAGTGTCCTGTCGTCTGATTGGTTAACAACTCAAACAGAAATCAATTACACCAAGTCTGTTAGATTGTTTGTTTTGCGCCGTCTTGTACCCACTTCCGGTCTCCTAATGGTGTGTAATGGAGAACACCTCGTGCTGGTTGACCACATCTCGTCTGCTCTCGTGCCATCACGTCAAGTCTCGCGAGTACTTGCTGTATATCACGTGGCATGGTTACGATTGAACTAGAAGATACAGCTGGGATTAAAAGTGAATATGTAATGGTGAAACAGATATGCTACAGAGTAAATGGTGAAACATATCGCTACAGAAAGTAGAGTTGCAACGACGTATTGAAATATTTAGTTATGACATTTTAGTACTTAAACAAAATGAAGTTTCTCATATCAATTTTTACTTCCAAAACTCTTTAGGCGTATTATATTTATAATAAGTTTAAACATTTACTAACTTCACCAGTCTGCTTTGGGGGCATGAGTATTGGCTGGGAGTCTTACCATCTGTAACAGCTTTGTTCCAACAGTCTTGAATGTGTCCTATAAATATTGTATGGAGGTAAGAACAGCTTTGTTCCAACAGTCTTGAATGTGTCCTATAAATATTGTATGAAGGTAAGAACAGCTTTGTTCCAACAGTCTTGAATGTGTCCTATAAATATTGTCTGATGGCTGTCTTATGTCTGTCTGATGTGCATTTGATGTCCGTCTGGTGTCTGTCTGATGTCCGTGTGATGTCTGTCTGATGTCTGGCTGGTGGCTGATGTCTGTCTGATGTACGTCTGATGTCTGTCTGATGGCTCTCTGATGTGCGTTTGATGTCCGTCTGGTGTCTGTCTGATGTCCATCTGATGTCTGTCTGATGGCTGACGTCTGTCTTATGTCTATCTGATGGCTGTCTGGTGTATGTCTGACTATCTAATATTTAGGACAAAACACGATTTAACCTACAAGTTTTGTTACGTATTTTCTTCATGGCACTAAAATATTCGGAGCCATTTTAGAGTTGTATAGTGTCATCAGTCTTTTTTTAATACTAATAACTTCCAACAAAATTAAAACATAAACCAAAACTCCGCGTGGATGACGGCAACTCTACGACACCTGGTGTCTGGCGGCCTCCACTGGATTCTGATTTTAACTCAACAGTATAGTCAGCAAACTTCAAAATATCGAATCCTTCCCACAGCAGGTTGATTCGCTTCAAATTCATAATCGATTCCGATTTTACTGTTCCGACTATTTTTGTTGAGTTTAGTTGACAAAAGTTAAACTAATGAAAAACTTCAAAAGTAATTAAAATGAAAGTTGCGCTTAAAAAGTCTCGAACTGATAATCAAAATAAGATCATGAGGTCAGATGTTATACGAATTTTGGTTGTAACATGACGTCAGATGTTATGGGAATGTTTGTTGTTATATGAGGTTATTAAACGCATATATGACAAATAATTACACGGGGTGCCTCTTCGCCTAATAAATCCTCCTCTGTAAATTATTGGTGACACATGGGCCAAATAACTGTGTAAAGAAGTTTATATTTCCCCTCATCTACAAGACAATATGGAACCTCGCCAGTTATGTTACATCCTAGCGTATCACCCGTCAAAAATGTCGGAAGTTTTAAAAATAAAAATAAACCCGTAAAAAACCAAGTTTTTCACTATAAATCCTTTATGTACGAGAAGTAACTAAAAGAATGTTCATCACAATACGCAGCGCCAGACCATCCAGAAATACAAAATTGCAGTTGTGTCGTAAAACATGTTTAATATAATGCGCACCGATCAGGAATATGTTTATAAAAAGAGTTGTCAATAAAATACGCACCTTATTGCGCGACAGAAAGGTTGTTCAATATAATACGCACCGCGACGCTCTATCTCAAAAATAGCATGATACATAGGAATAAATAAAATAATCTAAAAAATCAATAATTTAATTACGGTACATGCGATCAATCTGAAATTTTGCTACATTGTTTTTATCATCGGTTCGAAACTGCCTGCAAAATTTCAGCTCGCTAGCTTACGAGCAAGTGGGTTAAAAATCGATCAAAAGTTTTGGCGACAAGGGCGGGCGGTCGGGCGGGCGGCCGCAGACACCACGAGTTAATATAAAGGATTTAATAAATAAACTTCAGATTTAAAAATAACGTAATACAGAACTTTCATTTATTGTATTTACTTTTATTTGATTCATTTATTATCATATTGAACAATTTTATGCGGAACGTTCGAAAAGAGTTATATTTGGTGCAGTAATTTTTGGTGCGCACTATTGAACAAATCAGCAATACATCCATTACAGGAATTATGTATGTTGATGATGATGATTTCATGTAATGTATTGAAGTTTTTTGAGACTTTCCTGTCTCATAGAGCAGGAAACGCGAAGTTTTTGCTTAGATAGAGCAGGGGTCGGGAAACTTTTTGTCTGAGAGAGCTATAAACACCACATTTTGAGAAGAAATTCTGTGAGAGCCATACATTATTTTAAAACATAAAATTCAAGTAAATGTGTGCATTATGTGTAATTTCAACACTAAAAGTACAAATAAGTACGTCTATTAATTCTTTATAATAACATTGTCATGCTGTTTTTATATGCATTAATATATATATATATATATATATATTATATCAAAGGAGTCTGAACAAACATGTTTTTTTTTAAATAATCGAACATTTGTCTGAGAGCCAGATGCAGCCATCAATAGAGTCACATCTGGCTCGCGAGCCATGGTTTCCCGACCCCTGAGATAGAATGTTAGCTTACGTCTAATATCATTATATGTTTCATTTATAGGTATTTTATATACAATCCCCGGATAGACATAGGGATAAAAACACTTTTCTGTGTCCAGTATGAAAGAACCAAGACATACTAATGCCTCTTACACACGCCTAGAGTTAGGGCATGAATGTTGACTGTACTAATGCCTCTTACACACGCCTAGAGTTAGGGCATGAATGTTGCCTGTACTAATGCCTCTTACACACGCCTAGAGTTAGGGCATGAATGTTGCCTGTACTAATGCCTCTTACACACGCCTAGAGTTAGGGCATAAATGTTGCCTGTACTAATGCCTCTTACACACGCCTAGAGTTAGGGCATGAATGTTGACTGTACTAATGCCTCTTACACACGCCTAGAGTTAGGGCATGAATGTTGCCTGTACTAATGCCTCTTACACACGCCTAGAGTTAGGGCATGAATGTTGCCTGTACTAATGCCTCTTACACACGCCTAGAGTTAGGGCATGAATGTTGACTGTACTAATGCCTCTTACACACGCCTAGAGTTAGGGCATGAATGTTGCCTGTACTAATGCCTCTTACACACGCCTAGAGTTAGGGCATGAATGTTGCCTGTACTAATGCCTCTTACACACGCCTAGAGTTAGGGCATGAATGTTGCCTGTACTAATGCCTCTTACACACGCCTAGAGTTAGGGCATGAATGTTGCCTGTACTAATGCCTCTTACACACGCCTAGAGTTAGGGCATGAATGTTGCCTGTACAAATGCCTCTTAAACACGCCTAGAGTTAGGGCATGAATGTTGCCTGTACTAATGCCTCTTAAACACGCCTAGAGTTAGGGCATGAATGTTGACTGTACTAATGCCTCTTACACACGCCTAGAGTTAGGGCATGAATGTTGCCTGTACTAATGCCTCTTACACACGCCTAGAGTTAGGGCATGAATGTTGCCTGTACTAATGCCTCTTACACACGCCTAGAGTTAGGGCATGAATGTTGCCTGTACTAATGCCTCTTACACACGCCTAGAGTTAGGGCATGAATGTTGACTGTACTAATGCCTCTTACAAACGCCTAGAGTTAGGGCATGAATGTTGCCTGTACTATTTGCCTCTTACACACGCCTAGAGTTAGGGCATGAATGTTGACTGTACTAATGCCTCTTACACAAGCCTAGAGTTAGGGCATGAATGTTGCCTGTACTAATGCCTCTTACACGCGCCTAGAGTTAGGGCATGAATGTTGCCTGTACTAATGCCTCTTACACACGCCTAGAGTTAGGGCATGAATGTTGCCTGTACTAATGCCTCTTACACACGCCTAGAGTTAGGGCATGAATGTTGCCTGTACTAATGTCTCTTACACACGCCTAGAGTTAGGGCATGAATGTTGCCTGTACTAATGCCTCTTACACACGCCTAGAGTTAGGGCATGAATGTTGACTGTACTAATGCCTCTTACACACGCCTAGAGTTAGGGCATGAATGTTGCCTGTACTAATGCCTCTTACACACGCCTAGAGTTAGGGCATGAATGTTGCCTGTACTAATGCCTCTTACACACGCCTAGAGTTAGGGCATAAATGTTGACTGTACTAATGCCTCTTACACACGCCTAGAGTTAGGGCATGAATGTTGCCTGTACTAATGCCTCTTACACACGCCTAGAGTTAGGGCATGAATGTTGCCTGTACTAATGCCTCTAACACACGCCTAGAGTTAGGGCATGAATGTTGCCTGTACTAATGCCTCTTACACACGCCAAGAGTAATGACATGAATGTTGCCTGTACTAATGCCTCTTACACACGCCTAGAGTTAGGGCATGAATGTTGACTGTACTAATGCCTCTTACACACGCCTAGAATTAGGGCATGAATGTTGACTGTACTAATGCCTCTTACACACGCCTAGAGTTAGGGCATGAATGTTGACTGTACTAATCCTTCTTACACCCGCCTAGAGTTAGGGCATGAATGTTGCCTGTACTAATGCCTCTTACACACGCCTAGAGTTAGGGCATGAATGTTGCCTGTACTAATGCCTCTTATACACGCCTAGAGTTAGGGGATGAAGGTTGACTGTACTAATGCCTCTTACACACGCCTAGATTTAGGGCATGAATGTTGACTGTACTAATCCTTCTTACACCCGCCTAGAGTTAGGGCATGAATGTTGACTGTGCTAATCCCTCTTACACCAGCCTAGAATTAGGGAGTGAATGTTGCCTGTACAAATCCCGATTAAACAAGATAACAGTAGGGCACCATTATCTCCTGTATTATACAAGATAACAGTAGGGCACCATTATCTCCTGTATTATACAAGATAACTGTAGGGCACCATTATCTCCTGTATTATACAAGATAACAGTAGGGCACCATTATCTCCTGTATTACACAAGATAACAGTAGGGCACCATTATCTCCTGTAGTATACAAGATAACAGTAGGGCACCATTTAGGGCACCATTATCTCCTGTAGTATACAAGATAACAGTAGGGCACCATTATCTCCTGTATTATACAAGATTACAGTAGGGCACCATTTAGGGCACCATCATCTCCTGTAGTATACAAGATAACAGTAGGGCACCATTATCTCCTGTATTATACAAGATAACAGTAGGGCACCATTATCTCCTGTAGTATACAAGATAACAGTAGGGCACCATTATCTCCTGTATTATACAAGATAACAGTAGGGCACCATTATCTCCTGTAGTATACAAGATAACAGTAGGGAACCATTTAGGGCACCATTATCTCCTGTAGTATACAAGATAACAGTAGGGCACATATTATCTCCTGTATTATACAAGATAACAGTAGGGCACTATTTAGGGCACCATTATCTCCTGTAGTATACAAGATAACATTAGGGCACCATTATCTCCTGTAGTATACAAGATAACAGTAGGGCACCATTATCTCCTGTATTATACAAGATAACAGTAGGGCACCATTATCTCCTGTAGTATACAAGATAACAGTAGAGCACCATTATCTCCTGTATTATACAAGATAACAGTAGGGCACCATTATATCCTGTATTGTACAAGATAACAGTAGGGCACCATTATCTCCTGTATTATACAAGATAACAGTAGGGCACCATTATCTCCTGTAGTATACAAGATAACAGTAGGGCACCATTATCTCCTGTATTTTACCAGATAACAGTAGGGCACCATTATCTCCTGTAGTATACAAGATAACAGTAGGGCACCATTATCTCCTGTATTGTACAAGATAACAGTAGGGCGCCATTATCTCCTGTATTATACAAGATAACTGTAGGGCACCATTATCTCATGTATTATACAAGATAACAGTAGGGCACCATTTAGGGCACCATTATCTCCTGTATTATACCAGCTAACCTTAGGGCACCATTATCTCCTGTATTGTACAAGATAACTGTAGGGCACCATTATCTCCTGTATTGTACAAGATAACTGTAGGGCACCATTATCTCCTGTATTGTACAAGATAACAGTAGGGCACCATTATCTCCTGTAGTATACAAGATAACAGTAGGGCACCATTATCTCCTGTATTGTACAAGATAACTGTAGGGCACCATTATCTCCTGTATTATACAAGATAACTGTAGGGCACCATTATCTCATGTATTATACAAGATAACAGTAGGGCACCATTTAGGGCACCATTATCTCCTGTATTATACCAGCTAACCTTAGGGCACCATTATCTCCTGTATTGTACAAGATAACTGTAGGGCACCATTATCTCATGTATTATACAAGATAACAGTAGGGCACCATTTAGGGCACCATTATCTCCTGTATTATACAAGATAACTGTAGGGCACCATTATCTCATGTATTATACAAGATAACAGTAGGGCACCATTTAGGGCACCATTATCTCCTGTATAATACCAGCTAACCTTAGGGCACCATTATCTCCTGTATTGTACAAGATAACTGTAGGGCACCATTACATCCTGTATTGTACAAGATAACAGTAGGGCACCATTATCTCCTGTATTGTACAAGATAACTGTAGGGCACCATTATCTCCTGTATTGTACAAGATAACAGTATTGCACCATTATATCCTGTATTGTACAAGATAACAGTAGGGCACCATTATCTCCTGTAGTATACAAGATAACAGTAGGGCACCATTTAGGGCACCATTATCTCATGTATTATACAAGATAACAGTAGGGCACCATTTAGGGCACCATTATCTCCTGTATTATACAAGATAACTGTAGGGCACCATTATCTCATGTATTATACAAGGTAACAGTAGGGCACCATTTAGGGCACCATTATCTCCTGTATTATACCAGCGAACCTTAGGGCACCATTATCTCCTGTATTGTACAAGATAACTGTAGGGCACCATTATATCCTGTATTGTACAAGATAACAGTAGGGCACCATTATCTCCTGTATTGTACAAGATAACTGTAGGGCACCATTATCTCCTGTATTGTACAAGATAACAGTAGGGCAACATTATATCCTGTATTGTACAAGATAACAGTAGGGCACCATTATCTCCTGTATTGTACAAGATAACAGTAGGGAACCATTATATCCTGTATTGTACAAGATAACAGTAGGGCACCATTATATCCTGTATTGTACAAGATAACAGTAGGGCACCATTATCTCCTGTATTGTACAAGATAACAGTAGGGCACCATTATCTCCTGTATTGTACAAGATAACAGTAGTGCACCATTATATCCTGTATTGTACAAGATAACAGTAGGGCACCATTATATCCTGTATTGTACAAGATAACAGTAGGGCACCATTATATCCTGTATTGTACAAGATAATTTCTCAATAACAACCGAAGAAACAAACCCAATAAATAAACAGAGGTTCCTCGGCCCGTTGACCAGGTTATTTCACAAGTTGTTTACCTTCCTACAATATGATTCACCACGTCATTTCTTGGCGTGATTGCTATCAAGAGATCTTGACCGTTTGTCCGTCCCTGGTGATTGGTCTGGTCCGGCAACTGACCCTTCAGGGGACGATATCTCCTTCGCACCAAGGGACATAATTATTAATAAGGGCTGCGTGTTTGGGGAGGGGGTGGGGGCGACTGGTCACCTACACCAAGCAACAGTCTGGCGGTGTTCCGGAAATGATAGTCGATGTTTAATTCTCGTCATTTCATCAGAGAAACCTGAGCAGAACTCAGACGAGATGGGCTTCCGGTACAACTGGCCAGTTAAACAGAAAACAAAACTACCATCTCAGATTGATGGGAAACACTCTTATCATTAACGGACAATTATCTTATCGTTAATGGAAAATTATCTTATCATTAACAGACACATATCTTATCATTAAGGGACAATTATCTTATCAATAACGGACAATTATCTTATCAATAACGGACATTCCACAAACACACACACAAGTCAAATTATGGATAAAGTTGTGCATATTTCTAACACTGGTCTGTAAACCCCATGCTATTCACTGACAACCCGAATTATTGCTGATACATGATGTTACTGTTGATACATGATGTTATTGTTGATATATGATGTTATTGTTGATGCATGATGTTATTGTTGATACATGATGTTATTGTTGATACATGATGTTATTGTTGATACATGATGTTATTGTTGATACATGATGTTATCGTTGATACATGATGTTATTGTTGATACATGATGTTATTGTTGATACATGATGTTATTGTTGATACTTGATGTTATTGTTGATACTTGATGTTACTGTTGATACATGATGTTATTGTTGATATATGATGTTATTGTTGATACTTGATGTTATTGTTGATATAGGATGTTATTGTTGATACATGATGTTATTGTTGATACATGATGTTATTGTTGATACTTGATGTTATTGTTGATACATGATGTTATTGTTGATACTTGATGTTATTGTTGATACATGATGTTATTGTTGATACATGATGTTATTGTTGATATATGATGTTATTGTTGATACTTGATGTTATTGTTGATACTTGATGTTACTGTTGATATATGATGTTATTGTTGATACATGATGTTATTGTTGATACTTGATGTTATTGTTGATACTTGATGTTATTGTTGATATATGATGTTATTGTTGATACATGATGTTATGTTGATACATGATGTTATTGTTGATACATGATGTTATTGTTGATACTTGATGTTATTGTTGATACATGATGTTATTGTTGATACATGATGTTATTGTTGATACATGATGTTATTGTTGATACATGATGTTATTGTTGATACATGATGTTATTGTTGATACATGATGTTATTGTTGATACATGATGTTATTGTTGATACATGATGTTATTGTTGATACATGATGTTATTGTTGATACTTGATGTTATTGTTGATACATGATGTTATTGTTGATACTTGATGTTATTGTTGATACATGATGTTATGTTGATACATGATGTTATTGTTGATACATGATGTTATTGTTGATACATGATGTTATTGTTGATACTGATGTTATGTTGATACATGATGTTATTGTTGATATATGATGTTATTGTTGATACATGATGTTATTGTTGATACATGATGTTATTGTTGATACATGATGTTATTGTTGATACATGATGTTATTGTTGATACATGATGTTATTGTTGATACTTGATGTTACTGTTGATACATGATGTTATTGTTGATACATGATGTTATTGTTGATACATGATGTTATTGTTGATACTTGATGTTATTGTTGATACATGATGTTATTGTTGATACATGATGTTATTGTTGATACATGATGTTATTGTTGATACTGATGTTACTGTTGATACTTGATGTTATTGTTGATACTTGATGTTATTGTTGATACTTGATGTTATTGTTGATACATGATGTATTGTTGATACATGATGTTATTGTTGATATATGATGTTATTGTTGATACATGATGTTATTGTTGATATATGATGTTATTGTTGATACTTGATGTTATTGTTGATACTTGATGTTATTGTTGATACATGATGTTATTGTTGATACATGATGTTATTGTTGATACATGATGTTATTGTTGATACATGATGTTATTGTTGATACATGATGTTATTGTTGATACATGATGTTATTGTTGATACATGATGTTATTGTTGATACATGATGTTATTGTTGATACATGATGTTATTGTTGATACATGATGTTATTGTTGATACATGATGTTATTGTTGATACATGATGTTATTGTTGATACATGATGTTATTGTTGATACATGATGTTATTGTTGATACATGATGTTATTGTTGATACTTGATGTTATTGTTGATACATGATGTTATTGTTGATACATGATGTTATTGTTGATGCATGATGTTATCGTTGATACATGATGTTATTGTTGACACATTCTGTTATTAAAACATCCCCATGCCATACAAATGTGAGATCCATTTAACTTAAATCATTTTTTTAAACATCTGTTGTAATCACAAGGTTATACTTAGATATGTCAACAGCGTGTTCTAAAGTTTGCTGTCACTGCTATTAAGAAAGACATTTCCCAAATAAAACCAATGGCTATGAACTTGCCTCGCTTTGGTTTTTCAGATCTGTCTTTAAAACGTAGGGATTTATATATGACATTGGTAAAGGTTGGTAAGCAAACTTTTTTTAAAAAAACGAATAATATTTTGATCACACAATTACATCCTATGGCCATACTGGGATGACGTCATCATATGGTCAGATTGTGTTGTCGTCATCATATGGTCAAACTGGGATGACATCATCATTTGGTCAAACTGGGATGACGTCATCATATGGTCAGACTGGGATGACGTCAATATATGGTCATACTGGGTTGACGTCATCATATGGTCGGACTGGGATGACGTCATCATATGGTCAGATTGCGTTGACGTCATCATATTGTCAGACTGTGATGTTGAACTTCCTACGTGTGAAGTCAACAAAAGAAATCAGATTTTCAGCTTTCATGTCATAGCAGTAAGTTTGGAAAAATCGGAAGTAATTAAAGGTGAAATTTATATATGAAAAGAAATAGATAAACACGTGAAATGCCTGCAAGTAGATTGTCTAAAGTTGTGGCAGGAAGTAAACAGAACAACCGTTTTAACAGTTAAAAGGAAACAACAACGAATGGTACAGATAATTATTAACATCTCCGGGGAAACAAACAGAAAGCAAAATCCTGGAACATTTAAGTAAACAATATTTACTTTCATCACTCTTTTTTCTACATTTTGTTTTTACACAAACAGTTGTCTTTTTTTTGGGCCATCAAAAAAAAATTTAAAAAAAATCTGATAGTTCACTCGTCCTTGCAATCGTTTAGTAATTCTGTTACAAGACTCAATTAATTCATACAATTTGCCAGCGTTCAAGACCCAGACTCTGGGATATTTCAAGGCTTCAGGGCCAGAGTGAGGCTCGGGTTTATTTTCTCTGATAGTTCAATTGCCGGGAATGGACTGATTTCACTCAATAAAGGGGGTCAATACGAAGTCATGCCTGGCGTTTCATAGCGTCACCACTAAGTGGCCTTGAACTGTGAACCCTGGCACACAGAGGCGAGTGTGTAGTACCATGATATTTTTTATCTTTGATGTGTTTTATTTGTTGAAATATTTTGGTTCTGGGCGACGGGCAGACAACTGTGACGGCCTCGCGTGGCTCACTGGGGCCAGGCATCTGGACAGACAACTGTGACGGCCTCGCGTGGCTTACTGGGGCCAGGTATCTGGTCAGATTCAAAAGATGGCTAAAAGCTTCTTGTCGGTTAATTAACACGAATAAAAGTTTACATTGGAAAGGATGCTGTCATAGATTGAAATAAATATCTTCTGGTGTCGTGTGCAAACACGCTCTTAGTCAATCCCCTTTTTTCTTGGAGGACCAGATGCAACCATAGAATAGGATGGAAGCCCTCTTACCAGATACAACCATAGAATAGGATGAAAGCCCTCTTACCAGATACAACCATAGGATAGGATGGAAGCCCTCTTTCGCGCATAACAAATGCAGATGGTCTCGTCCTACCACACCAATCTGATTATAGTCTGATTTATCGGGAGACTGGCGACTGTTTTGTGTTGATTGTTCCAGACAGAACAGCGGCGAGACTTATTCCCATTAAAACCAAAAATATACTTCCTAGGAACACGATAATTATTCAAAGGCGCCCGTACAACTTAATTGGTACAGTTCTGGCTTAATTCAACAATAGGTCAACTTTTGGTCAACTATAGGTCAACAATAGGTCAACTATAGGTCAACTTTAGGTCAACTATAGGTCAACAATAGGTCAACTATAGGTCAACTATAGGTCAACTTTAGGTCAACTATAGGTCAACTATAGGTCAACTTTATGTCAACTATAGGTCAACAATAGGTCAACTATAGGTCAACAATAGGTCAACTATTCCACTAAATCTATTGATCCAAATCCTGGAGCTAATAAACAACCAATTGAACGCCCAAAGTAAGCTGCTAAATAACATAACAAGCGTCATATTGGCACTCAACAACACGTACAGTATTCGTACATGTGTGATTGTATGTGTCACACATGTGTGAGTGTATATGTCACACATGTGTGAGTGTATGTGTCACACATGTGTGAGTGTATGTGTCACACACATGTGAGTGTATGTGTCACTCATGTGTGAGTGTATGTGTCACACATGTGTGAGTGTATGTGTCACATATGTGTGAGTGTATGTGTCACACATGTGTGAGTGTATGTGTCACACACATATGAGTGTATGTGTCACACATGTGTGAGTGTATGTGCCACACATGTGTGAGTGTATGTGTCACACATATGTGAGTGTATGTGTCACACATATGTGAGTGTATGTGCCACACATGTGTGAGTGTATGTGTCACACATATGTGAGTGTATGTGTCACACATATGTGAGTGTATGTGTCACACATATGTGAGTGTATGTGTCACACATGTGTGAGTGTATGTGTCACACATATGTGAGTGTATGTGTCACACATATGTGAGTGTATGTGTCACACATGTGTGAGTGTATGTGTCACACATGTGTGAGTGTATGTGTCACACACATGTGAGTGTATGTGTCACACATATGTGAGTGTATGTGCCACACATGTTTGAGTGTATGTGTCACACATATGTGAGTGTATGTGTCACACATATGTGAGTGTATGTGTCACACATATGTGAGTGTATGTGTCACACATGTGTGAGTGTATGTGTCACACATATGTGAGTGTATGTGTCACACATATGTGAGTGTATGTGTCACACATATGTGAGTGTATGTATCACACATGTGTGAGTGTATGTGTCACACATATGTGAGTGTATGTGTCACACATATGTGAGTGTATGTGTCACACATATGTGAGTGTATGTGTCACACATGTGTGAGTGTATGTGTCACACATGTGTGAGTGTATGTGTCACACACATGTGAGTGTATGTGTCACACACATGTGAGTGTATTTGTCACACCCATGTGAGTGTATGTGTCACACATATGTGAGTGTATGTGCCACACATGTGTGAGTGTATGTGTCACACATATGTGAGTGTATGTGTCACACACATGTGAGTGTATGTGTCACACACATGTGAGTGTATGTGTCACTCATGTGTGAGTGTATGTGTCACACACATATGAGTGTATGTGTCACACATGTGTGAGTGTATGTGCCACACATGTGTGAGTGTATGTGTCACACATGTGTGAGTGTATGTGTCACACATGTGTGAGTGTATGTGGCGAGCTCGCATCAAAGTTTGTCAGTAGATCACCACCCAGCAAGTCATGATTCTGTTTTGGCCACCAGTTTACACTAGTCAACGGTTGTACATTGCATTAGCCTTAGTGCAAATTTTTATTATCTTTAAATAAAATCTGACTTTTAAATATTTTAATTTTGCTGAATAATGTTTTCAAATATTCAGTAGCGTAAAACTTTATTTGTAAAATGCCATGCCGTGTTTTTATCGTCGTAAAATTTGCTTCCGGTAAATTAACCGGCAAGTACCGGAAACCAAAAAAAAACAACATTAGAATTATATCTGTTCTTATTATGCCGACCCCCCCCCCTCCTCCCGCGATAGATGGTGCCACTCCCTCCCCCACCTCCTCCATCCCTCCCCCCTAACTTATTCCTCGCGGCCACCGTCATCAAATATGATCAAATTTACCCGGATGTCCTGTGCAACGTCGCCATGATAAATATTGGACTAACGACGTTTGTTGGCCAGGGATACGCCGATGGCATAACTACCCAAAGTAACCACGTGACCCACATTGACATACATTTTTAACAAGAAAATAGGAAATATTCTTTGCTGGCAAATTATTATAACACATGAAATTAAAAGGGGAAAAATCATCACAATTTTAAAGAAGTCAAATATTATTGCATTGTGACTATCGTTAGGAGACATGAATTAAGGACTTGACATGGAATGTGTAGATGTCAGATAGAGAGATGGATAAGGACAATGACATGGAATGTGTAGATGTCAGATAGAGAGATGGATAAGGACAATGACATGGAATGTGTAGATGTCAGATAGAGAGATGGATAAGGACAATGACATGGAATGTGTAGATGTCAGATAGAGAGATGGATAAGGACAATGACATGGAATGTGTATATGTCAGATAAGAGAGATGGATAAGGACAATGACATGGAATGTGTAGATATCAGATAAGAGAGATGGATAAGGACAATGACATGGAATGTGTAGATGTCAGATAAGAGAGATGGATAAGGACAATGACATGGAATGTGTAGAGGTCAAATAGAGAGATGGATAAGGACTTGACATGGAATGTGTAGAGGTCAAATAGAGAGATGGATAAGGACAATGACATTGAATGTGTAGATGTCAGATAAGAGAGATGGATAAGGACAATGACATGGAATGTGTAGATGTCAGATAGAGAGATGGATAAGGACAAATGACATGGAATGTGTAGATGTCAGATAGAGAGATGGATAAGGACAATGACACGGAATGTGTAGATGTCAGATAGAGAGATGGATAAGGACAATGACACGGAATGTGTAGAGGTCAGATAGAGAGATGGATAAGGACAATGACGCGGAATGTGTAGAGGTCAGATAGAGAGATGGATAAGGACAATGACATGGAATGTGTAGATGTCAGATAGAGAGATGGATAAGGACAATGACATGGAATGTGTAGATGTCAGATAGAGAGATGGATAAGGACAATGACAAATTTTGTAACAAGAAGTAAATGGTCTATCTATTGCGGTTTCATAGAACAACCTAGCACGCAAGTAACTAAATATTTGTTTTAACTTTTCGAACCTATCGAACAAGCTGTAACGAATATTCCGACATATCTATGTACACGTAACGTGGAAGACATTCGATAATTCCATAGCTTTTTTATTTTAATTAGGCTAGAGACCACACATACTTTTCATAGTTAACAAAACGAGTCAGAAAACGCAAAGTCCAAGAACCGCTGTGCTAGTTGCAGGCCTATTTGAGAACATTCAAGCTATTTTGTTAATTTCAAGGAGTTACCTTCTGGAATACATACTGACACACATACTGACATAAACACCGACACTCAAACTGACTCATGTACTAACACATACACTGACTCATGCTAGCACACATACATATATAATGACTCAAATACTGGCCAAATTTCACTATGCTGCAAATTTTAACTTTGTGACTGATGTTTTGAATTTTGTATGTGACTTTAAAGTATTCTTGCATGCTGATTCCAAATAGGACAACCATTTTTGTGTAACACGTCAGGTGTTTTAGAACAACTCAAAAATGTGTTCACATGGTTTATGCTTATATCAATATACATAATTCCCGTTGTCTGTATGGATGTAATGCTGAATATACGGGTTATACACTGACTTATGTTTTCATGACGAATGTTGTTGAATTCAACAAAGAGGAGCAAACACAATCAGTGGCGATTCATTAAAGCGCAGTAGGAATGCAGTTCTTCCATTTACTGAAACACAGTATCATCACTTCCAGTGACACACTCGGTAACATTGAAAGAGACGTATGAAAACATGAAACTGTTGCTCAGATCTTTGAATTATGATTAGCACAAGTGGTTTATATGTGGAGATTTAAAGGTCGTAGCCATCATATTCGGGCTCCAATGAGGGTATGCAACATGTCCATGTTTTTTGTGCCTCTGGGATAGCATAGCAGACAGTGAGCATTATGCCAAGAAAGTGTGGCCACCAAGAGAAGAATTTATTTTTTAAATCCTTTATATTAACTCGTGGTGTCTGCACCCTTGATTGCTTGATTGTTTGTCGCCAAAACTTTGGATCGATTTTTAACCCACTTCCTCGTAAGCTAGCGAGCTGAAATTTAGTAGGCAGTTTGGTGGCGATGATAAAAACTATGTAACAAAATTTCAGATCGATTTCATGTACGGTTATTAAATTATTGAATTTTTAGATTATTTTATTTATTCCTATGTAACATGTTATTTTTTTAGATAGAGTGTCGCGGTGCGTATTATATTGAACAACCTTTCTTTCGCGCAATAAGGTGCGTATTGTATTGACAGCGCTTTACAAACATGTTCAACAACTTCATAAAACACATTGCACTCTAAATCTTCCTAAACATAGTTACACATGCAAAATTTCATATAAATGTTCAGAAATTGACGCATCACCGTCATAGACTGTTCATTTAATGGAGTAATCCTTAGCGAAACAGGAATCCATGATGAAGATCATGATCCAGAAATAATAACAAGACAAATACACACAATTACATCAAGAGTTCAAGGCTATGCATGTCGGTTAGGCATAGCCTCGTTCTCAAGATTCTCAAGAATTTACCCAGGGAAGTTACAGTGTCAAGTTACAGTGTCAAGTTACAGTGTCAAGTTACAGTGTCAAGTTACAGTGTCAAGTTACAGTGTCAAGTTACAGTGTCAAGTTACAGTGTCAAGTTACAATGTCAAGTTACAGTGTCAAGTTACAATGTCAAGTTACAGTGTCAAGTTACAGTGTCAAGTTACAGTGTCAAGTTACAGTGTCAAGTTACAGTGTCAAGTTACAGTGTCAAGTTAAAGTGTCAAGTTACAATGTCAAGTTACAGTGTCAAGTTACAATGTCAAGTTACAATGTCAAGGTACAGTGTCAAGTTACAGTGTCAAGTTACAGTGTCAAGTTACAGTGTCAAGTTACAGTGTCAAGTTACAGTGTCAAGTTACAGTGTCAAGTTACAGTGTCAAGTTACAGTGTCAAGTTACAGTGTCAAGTTAAAGTGTCAAGTTACAATGTCAAGTTACAGTGTCAAGTTACAATGTCAAGTTACAGTGTCAAGTTATAGTGTCAAGTTACAATGTCAATTTACAGTGTCAAGTTACAATGTCAAGTTACAATGTCAAGGTATAGTGTCAAGTTACAGTGTCAAGTTACAGTGTCATGTTACAGTGTCAAGTTAAAGTGTCATGTTACAGTGTCAAGTTACAGTGTCAAGTTACAGTGTCAAGTTACAGTGTCAAGTTACAGTGTCAAATTACAGTGTCAAGTTACAATGTCAAGTTACAATGTCAAGTTACAGTGTCAAGTTACAGTGTCAAGTTACAGTGTCAAGTTACAGTGTCAAGTTACAGTGTCAAGTTACAGTGTCAAAGTTACAGTGTCAAGTTACAATGTCAAGTTACAATGTCAAGTTACAGTGTCAATTTACAGTGTCAAGTTACAGTGTCAAGTTACAGTGTCAAGTTACAGTGTCAAGTTACAGTGTCAAGTTACAGTGTCAAGTTACAGTGTCAAGTTACAGTGTCAAGTTACAGTGTCAAGTTACAATGTCAAGTTACAAGTTTCAAGTTACAGTGTCAAGTTACAGTGTCAAGTTACAGTGTCAAGTTACAGTGTCAAGTTACAGTGTCAAGTTAAAATGTCAAGTTACAGTGTCAAGTTACAGTGTCAAGTTACAGTGTCAAGTTACAGTGTCAAGTTACAGTGTCAAGTTACAGTGTCAAGTTACAGTGTCAAGTTACAATGTCAAGTTACAATGTCAAGTTACAGTGTCAAGTTACAATGTCAAATTACAGTCTCAAGTTACAGTGTCAAGTTACAGTGTCAAGTTACAGTGTCAAGTTACAGTGTCAAGTTACAGTGTCAAGTTACAGTGTCAAGTTACAGTGTCAAGTTACAGTGTCAAGTTACAGTGTCAAGTTACAGTGTCAAGTTACAGTGTCAAGTTACAGTGTCAAGTTACAGTGTCAAGTTACAGTGTCAAGTTACAGTGTCAAGTTACAGTGTCAAGTTACAGTGTCAAGTTACAATGTCAAGTTACAGTGTCAAGTTACAATGTCAAGTTACAGTGTCAAGTTAAAGTGTCAAGGTACAGTGTCAAGTTACAATGTCAAGTTACAGTGTCAAGTTACAGTGTCAAGTTACAGTGTCAAGTTACAATGTCAAGTTAAAGTGTCAAGTTACAGTGTCACGTTACAGTGTCAAGGTACAGTGTCAAGGTACAGTGTCAAGTTACAGTGTCAAGTTACAGTGTCAAGTTACAGTGTCAAGTTACAATGTCAAGTTACAGTGTCAAGTTAAAGTGTCAAGGTACAGTGTCAAGTTACAATGTCAAGTTACAGTGTCAAGTGACAGTGTCAAGTTACAATGTCAAGTTAAAGTGTCAAGTTACAGTGTCACGTTACAGTGTCAAGTTAGAGTGTCAAGGTACAGTGTCAAGTTACAGTGTCAAGTTACAGTGTCAAGTTACAATGTCAAGTTACAGTGTCAAGTTACAGTGTCAAGTTACAGTGTCAAGTTACAGTGTCAAGTTAAAGTGTCAAGGTACAGTATCAAGTTACAGTGTCAAGTTACAGTGTCAAGTTACAGTGTCAAGTTACAGTGTCAAGTTACAGTGTCAAGTTACAGTGTCAAGTTACAGTGTCAAGTTACAGTGTCAAGGTACAGTGTCAAGGTACAGTGTCAAGTTACAGTGTCAAGTTACAGTGTCAAGTTAAAGTGTCATGGTACAGTGTCAAGTTACAGTGTCAAGTTACAGTGTCAAGTTACAGTGTCAAGTTACAGTGTCAAGTTACAGTGTCAAGTTACAGTGTCAAGTTACAGTGTCAAGTTACAGTGTCAAGTTTCAGTGTCAAGTTACAGTGTCAAGTTACAGTGTCAAGTTACAGTGTCAAGTTACAGTGTCAAGTTACAGTGTCAAGTTACAGTGTCAAGTTAAAGTGTCAAGTTAAAGTGTCAAGGTACAGTGTCAAGTTACAGTGTCAAGTTACAGTGTCAAGTTACAGTGTCAAGTTACAGTGTCAAGTTACAGTGTCAAGTTACAGTGTCAAGTTAAAATGTCAAGGTACAGTGTCAATTTACAATGTCAAGTTACAGTGTCAAGTTAAAGTGTCAAGGTACAGTGTCAAGTTACAGTGTCAAGTTACAGTGTCAAGTTAAAGTGTCAAGTTACAATGTCAAGTTACAGTGTCAAGTTAAAGTGTCAAGGTACAGTGTCAAGTTACAGTGTCAAGTTAAAATGTCAAGGTACAGTGTTAAGTTACAATGTCAAGTTACAGAGTCAAGTTAAATTGTTAAGGTACAGTGTCAAGTTACAGTCAAGTTACAGTGTCAAGTTACAGTGTCAAGTTACAGTGTCAAGTTACAGTGTCAAGTTACAGTGTCAAGTTACAGTGTCAAGTTAAAGTGTCAAGGTACAGTATCAAGTTACAATGTCAAGTTACAGTGTCAAGTTAAAGTGTCAAGGTACAGTGTCAGTTAAAGTGTCAAGTTACAGTGTCAAGTTACAGTGTCAAGTTACAGTGTCAAGTTACAGTGTCAAGTTATGGTGTCAAGTTACAGTGTCAAGTTACAGTGTCAAGTTAAAGTGTCAAGTTAAAGTGTCAAGTTACAGTGTCAAGTTACAGTGTCAAGTTACAGTGTCAAGTTATAGTGTCAAGCTACAGTGTCAAGTTACAGTGTCAAATTACAGTGTCAAGTTAGTGTCAAGTTACAGGGTCAAGTTACAGTGTCAAGGTCCAGTGTCAAGTTACAGTGTCAAGTTACAGTGTCAAGTTAAAGTGTCAAGGTACAGTGTCAAGTTACAGTGTAAAGGTACAGTGTCAAGGTACAGTGTCAAGTTACAGTGTCAAGTTACAATGTCAAGTTACAGTGTCAAGTTAAAGTGTCAAGGTACAGTGTCAAGTTACAGTGTCAAGAAACATGTGTCAAGTTACAGTGTCAAGTTACAGTGTCAAGTTACAGTGTCAAGTTACAGTGTCAAGTTACAGTGTCAAGGTACAGTGTCAAGTTACAGTGTCAAGTTACAGTGTCAAGTTACAGTGTCAAGTTACAGTGTCAAGTTACAGTGTCAAGTTACAGTGTCAAGTTACAGTGTCAAGGTACAGTGTCAAGGTACAGTGTCAAGTTACAGTGTCAAGTTACAGTGTCAAGTTACAGTGTCAAGTTAAAGTGTCAAGGTACAGTGTCAAGTTACAGTGTCAAGTTACAGTGTCAAGTTACAGTGTCAAGTTACAGTGTCAAGTTACAGTGTCAAGTTACAGTGTCAAGTTACAGTGTCAAGTTACAGTGTCAAGTTACAGTGTCAAGTTACAGTGTCAAGTTACAGTGTCAAGTTACAGTGTCAAGTTACAGTGTCAAGTTAAAGTGTCAAGTTAAAGTGTCAAGGTACAGTGTCAAGTTACAGTGTCAAGTTACAGTGTCAAGTTACAGTGTCAAGTTACAGTGTCAAGTTACAGTGTCAAGTTAAAATGTCAAGGTACAGTGTCAATTTACAATGTCAAGTTACAGTGTCAAGTTAAAGTGTCAAGGTACAGTGTCAAGTTACAGTGTCAAGTTACAGTGTCAAGTTAAAGTGTCAAGTTACAATGTCAAGTTACAGTGTCAAGTTAAAGTGTCAAGTTACAGTGTCAAGTTACAGTGTCAGTTAAAGTGTCAAGGTACAGTGTCAAGTTACAGTGTCAAGTTACAGTGTCAAGTTACAGTGTCAAGTTAAAGTGTCAAGGTACAGTGTCAAGTTATAGTGTCAAGTTACAGTGTCAAGTTACAGTGTCAAGTTACAGTGTCAAGTTACAGTGTCAAGTTACAGTGTCAAGTTACAGTGTCAAGGTACAGTGTCAAGTTACAGTGTCAAGTTACAGTGTCAAGTTAAAGTGTCAAGTTACAATGTCAAGTTACAGTGTCAAGTTAAAGTGTCAAGTTACAGTGTCAAGTTACAGTGTCAGTTAAAGTGTCAAGGTACAGTGTCAAGTTACAGTGTCAAGTTACAGTGTCAAGTTACAGTGTCAAGTTACAGTGTCAAGTTACAGTGTCAAGTTACAGTGTCAAGTTACAGTGTCAAGTTATAGTGTCAAGTTACAGTGTCAAGTTACAGCCTTTGGGATAAGCACATCGAGCTCTCCTTCCACGACTCTATATAAAATTGTGGTTAATGAAAGATGAGGAGTTTACATCTACATTGACCATTGTTGAACTGGAAGCCTGGAATGCTTTCAAAGATGTTGTCAACAATTTCTTAGGTAACTTCAAGTCAGACAGTTACACAAGTCTTGTTACGAACATGGTCACCAAATTTTGGGCTTTGGGTTTCCGCTTGAGTGTCAAGTTGCACGTTTTGGACTCCCACGTTGACTACTTTCCTGTAAATCTTGGTGCATTCAGTGAAGAGCAGGGTGAAAGGTTCCATTAGGACATGGTGCATACAGCGAAGAGCAGGTTGAAAGGTTCCATTAGGACATTTGTGTAATGGACAGTCAATACCAACGTTGGTGGATTTGGAATATTATTGATGACTATTGATGGTCATTGAAACGTCATAATCCTGGTGCTGGTCATTCAAACGTCATAATCCTGGTGCTGGTCATTGAAACGTCATAATCCTGGTGCTGGTCATTGAAACGTCATAATCCTGGTGCTGGTCATTGAAACGTCATAATCCTGGTGCTGGTCATTCAAACGTCATAATCCTGGTGTTGGTCATTGAAACGTCATAATCCTGGTGCTGGTCATTGAAACGTCATAACCCTGGTGCTGGTCATTGAAACGTCATAATCCTGGTGCTGGCCATTGAAACGTCATAATCCTGGTGCTGGTCATTGAAACGTCATAATCCTGGTGCTGGTCATTGAAACGTCATAATCCTGGTGTTGGTCATTGAAACGTCATAATCCTGGTGCTGGTCATTGAAACGTCATAACCCTGGTGCTGCTCAAAAACGAAAATCATTGAAAAGACAATTGACAGAGCAATAGATATAATTAATAAATGTAATTCTGCATTTATATTGCGGTTTGGTTTTATAATGTTTTTACTTCCAATTCAAACTGATTTCTGTATGGTTGACGTTTATTATCCATCTTATATTTTGTTGCTTGTTTATTGACTTTGTCCTTTATTATAATATATAAAATAATATATATATATTTAATATATAATTATTAAATTTCGAATTGCAAAAAATCCTGACGTCATATGCAAAAACCATTGTCGTTTTCGGATTCAGCATATGTGAAAACATAAAGTACAGTAGCATTTATTGAAACATCAGACAGTGTGCAGCATAGTGAATTACTGCTTGACAAGCATATGAACACATACTAACACATATACTGAAACGCATGACTACACACATACTAACACACACATTGACACACACACTGACACATGTAATGACAAATATGCCAACACAAATACACACATACTGACACACATACTGACACACACTGAAAAACACACTGACAACCATACTAACACGCACTGACGCACACACTCACACACTCACTGACACACATACCGACACACATAAAGACACTCACTGACACACACAATGATACACAGACACACAAACTGATAAACACTTACACTCAATGACACACACTTACACACGCTCACACACACACACTGACAAAGACACACTAACTCACATACTAACACATACTGACCCACATACTTACACTCACACACTGAAACCCACAATGACATACACACTGTCACACATACTGTCATTACTGCTGTTACACATACTTACACACATCTTAACACACTCACTGACACACATGCTGAAACACATACTGACACACATACTGACATACAAAACAGGCACACCCACTGACCCACACACACATACTGACACACTCACTTACACACACTGACACACATACTGACACACATACTAACACATACACTAACACACATACTGAAACATATACTGAAAAACTAAAATCCTTTATTTCAACTCGTGGCGTCTGTTTGACTGCCGAAAAAAAACTTTGGATCAATTTTTAACCCACATCTCCGTATGCTAACGTGCTGAAATTGTGCATGCAGACTTGTACCGACGATAAAAATGATCTATCAAAATTTCATATCGATCGAATGTACTGTAATTAAATTAATGAAATTTTAGATTATATATATGTATCTCTTTGTACCATGTACATATTGCGCCATAAATCCTTTATATATGAGACATAACTATAATTTGGGATTTTAGGATTGTCGTGCGATGCGTATTATAATGAACTTTCTTTTCGTTATGTCTCGTATATAAAGGATTTATAAAAAAAATTATAAAATAAAATCCTTTATATTAACTCGTGACGTCTGCTTGTTTGCCGCAAAAACTTTGGATTGATATTCAACCCACGCCCGTAAGCTAACGAGCTGAAATTTTGCAGGCAGACTCGTGACGACGAAAAAAAACCATCTATCTTAATTTCACATCGCTCGAATGTAATTAAATAAATGAATTTTTAGATGACCCCTATGTATCTCTATGTAGCATGTTATTTTTTGTGCTAAACTGTCGCGGTGGGTATTATATTGATCAACCACTTTAATATATTCCTGTCGCGCGGTGCGGTGCGTATTATATTGACCATACTTTTGTAAAAATATATTCCCGATCTGTAAATGTTTATGCTAATCTTTTGCACGGTGTGCATTATTAAATCCCTTATATTAACTTCACCGCGTCTCTGTCGTTCTTTCGTCATCTCTCTCTGTCTGTCTCTCTGTCTTGGGCGGGCGGAAAATCAAAAGTCAAAAATGACCCACTTCTCGTGATCCGATCGAGCTGAAACTTGGCACACGGACCCGTGTCACCTAACAATGCATCGTATCAAAATTTCAGATCGATTGAACGTACCGTAATTAAATTTATGCATTTTTTAGTTTATCTCTATACGAGGTATGTAATTCAATTTGCTCAGTTCGCGCGTTGACGCGACCCATCGAAGTACCGGCGTGCTTTTGTTTACATTTTACGTGTCACGCTGAGCTCGGTCCAGTGATCGGTGACCAGACTTTTCCCCTCTCCCACCCCCCCCCCAGGGTTATGAGGCAAAGTTGAGTTAAGACGGATTCAGTCTGTAAATGTTTGTCGCGTTTGCAAATAATCAATACTGTTAGTTATGTCTCATTTATAAGTGATTTATAGTCAAAAACTTTGTTTTTACGGGTTTGTTTTATTATAACCCTTTTCCCGTGATCAAATCGAGCTGAAATTTAGCTGGCAGACTGTAGACGTTTTTTACTATAAATCCTCTATATATTTGAGACATAACTAAAATTTTGGATTTTTGGATTGTCGTGCGATGTGTATTATAATGAACATACTTTTAGTTATGTCTCGTATATAAAAAGATTTACAATAAAGAATTTTGTTTTTTATGGGGTTTTTTTATTATGGAATCAACATTAACAACTTACAAAGCTTCGTTTTAATTTATAGATAATTTTTGTCTTGTATATTCCGGGAGAATAAGGGAGAAACTGAGACAGAAAGAGGCGGTGACTAATAATTTTAATGAAATGTTTCAAAAATCATTTAAGAAATTTCATTTCATGGGCCGGAACGCTAAAGAATAAAATACCAACGCAGTTTCAAAACACTTTTAAAAATATGATTTAAACTTTTCAGGACAGAGAAATCTGGCAATCGACATCCAACCAGATAGAAGGCCAGGAAAGCTTTTAGGGCACTTTGTCTGTGTTACGTAACTAATGGTTTAATTAGGGGTGAGGAAAGGTGGGCCTATCAACTTGTCGGTCAAATTTTTTTAATCGTTATTTTCCTAATTTTCTAGACTAATTAGTCGTAACACTTAGTTAGAGGAGAGAGAAATGAAGTCAGTGATCTAGGAGTGAGGGAAAGGAAATCATAGAACTAGGATTGAGAGAAAGGACATCATAGAACTAGGATTGAGAGAAAGGAAATCATAGAACTAGGATTGAGAGAAAGGAAATCAAAGAACTAGGATTGAGAGAAAGGAAATCATAGAACTAGGATTGAGAGAAAGGACATCATAGAACTAGGATTGAGAGAAAGGAAATCATATAACTAGGATTGAGAGAAAGGAAATCATAGAACTAGGATTGAGATAAAGGAAATCAAAGAACTAGGATTGAGAGAAAGGAAATCAAAGAACTAGGATTGAGAGAAAGGAAATCATAGAACTAGGATTGAGAGAAAGGACATCATAGAACTAGGATTGAGAGAAAGGAAATCATAGAACTAGGATTGAGAGAAAGGAAATCATAGAACTAGGATTGAGAGAAAGGAAATCAAAGAACTAGGATTGAGAGAAAGGAAATCATAGAACTAGGATTGAGAGAAAGGAAATCAAAGAACTAGGATTGAGAGAAAGGAAATCAAAGAACTAGGATTGAGAGAAAGGAAATCATAGAACTAGGATTGAGAGAAAGGAAATCAAAGAACTAGGATTGAGAGAAAGGAAATCAAAGAACTAGGATTGAGAGAAAGGAAATCAAAGAACTAGGATTGAGAGAAAGGAAGTCATAGAACTAGGATTGAGAGAAAGGAAATCAAAGAACTAGGATTGAGAGAAAGGAAATCAAAGAACTAGGATTGAGAGAAAGGAAGGCATAGAACTAGGAGTGAGAGAAATGAAGGCATAGAACTAGGATTGAGAGAAAGGAAGTCATAGAACTAGGATTGAGAGAAAGGAAGTCATAGAACTAGGATTGAGAGAAAGGAAGTCATAGAACTAGGATTGAGAGAAAGGAAGTCATAGAACTAGGAGTGAGAGAAATGAAGTCATAGAACTAGGATTGAGAGAAAGGAAGGCATAGAACTAGGATTGAGAGAAAGGAAGTCATAGAACTAGGATTGAGAGAAAGGAAATCAAAGAACTAGGATTGAGAGAAAGGAAATCAAAGAACTAGGATTGAGAGAAAGGAAATCAAAGAACTAGGATTGAGAGAAAGGAAGTCATAGAACTAGGATTGAGAGAAAGGAAATCAAAGAACTAGGATTGAGAGAAAGGAAATCAAAGAACTAGGATTGAGAGAAAGGAAGGCATAGAACTAGGAGTGAGAGAAATGAAGGCATAGAACTAGGATTGAGAGAAAGGAAGTCATAGAACTAGGATTGAGAGAAAGGAAGTCATAGAACTAGGATTGAGAGAAAGGAAGTCATAGAACTAGGAGTGAGAGAAATGAAGTCATAGAACTAGGATTGAGAGAAAGGAAATCATAGAACTAGGATTGAGAGAAAGGAAGTCATAGAACTAGGAGTGAGAGAAATGAAGTCATAGAACTAGGATTGAGAGAAAGGAAGGCATAGAACTAGGATTGAGAGAAAGGAAGTCATAGAACTAGGATTGAGAGAAAGGAAATCAAAGAACTAGGATTGAGAGAAAGGAAATCATAGAACTAGGAGTGAGAGAAATGAAGTCATAGAACTAGGAGTGAGAGAAAGGAAGGCATAGAACTAGGATTGAGAGAAAGGAAATCATAGAACTAGGAGTGAGAGAAATGAAGTCATAGAACTAGGAGTGAGAGAAAGGAAGGCATAGAACTAGGATTGAGAGAAATGAAATCATAGAACTAGGAGTGAGAGAAATGAAGTCATAGAACTAGGAGTGAGAGAAAGGAAGGCATAGAACTAGGATTGAGAGAAATGAAATCATAGAACTAGGAGTGAGAGAAATGAAGTCATAGAACTAGGATTGAGAGAAAGGAAATCATAGAACTAGGAGTGAGAGAAATGAAGTCATAGAACTAGGAGTGAGAGAAATGAAGTCATAGAACTAGGATTGAGAGAAAGGAAATCATAGAACTAGGATTGAGAGAAAGTAAATCAAAGAACTAGGATTGAGAGAAAGGAAATCAAAGAACTAGGATTGAGAGAAAGGAAGGCATAGAACTAGGAGTGAGAGAAAGGAAGGCATAGAACTAGGAGTGAGAGAAATGAAGTCATAGAACTAGGATTGAGAGAAAGGAAATCAAAGAACTAGGATTGAGAGAAAGGAAGGCATAGAACTAGGAGTGAGAGAAAGGAAGGCATAGAACTAGGAGTGAGAGAAATGAAGTCATAGAACTAGGAGTGAGAGAAATGAAGTCATAGAACTAGGATTGAGAGAAATGAAGTCATAGAACTAGGATTGAGAAAAAGGAAGTTATTGAACTAGGAGTGGGAGAAATTAAATCATAGAACTAGGAGAGAGAGAAAAGAAATCATAGAACTAGGAGTGAGAGAAAGGAAATCATAGAACTAGGAGAGCGAGAAAGGAAGGAATAGAACTAGGAGTGACAGAAAGTAAATCATTGAAATAGGATTTAGAGAAAGGAAATCATTGAAATAGGATTTAGAGAAAGGAAGGCATAAACTACGGATTGAGAGAAATGAAGGCATAGAAATAGGAGTAAGAGAAATGAAGTCATAGAACTAGGAGTGAGATAAAAGAAGGCATTGAACCAGGAATGAGAGAAAGGAGATCATAGAACTAGGAGTGACAGAAAGGAAATAATAGAACTAGGATTTAGAGAAAGGAAATCATTGAACTAGAATTTAGAGAAAGGAAGGCATAGAACTAGGAGTGAGAGAAAGGACATCATAGAACTAGGAGTGAGAGGAAGGAAATCATAGAACTAGGAGTGAGATAAAAGAAGGCATTGAACCAGGAATGAGAGAAAGGAGATCATAGAACTAGGAGTGACAGAAAGGAAATAATAGAACTAGGATTTAGAGAAAGGAAATCATAGAACTAGGAGTGAGAGAAAGGAAGGCATAGAACTAGGAGTGAGAGAAAGGACATCATAGAACTAGGATTGAGAGAAAAGAAATCATAGAACTAGGATTGAGAGAAAAGAAATCATAGAACTAGGAGTGAGAGAAAGGAAGGCATAGAACTAGGAGTGAGAGAAAGGACATCATAGAACTAGGATTGAGAGAAAAGAAATCATAGAACTAGGAGTGAGAGAAAGGAAGGCATAGAACTAGGAGTGAGAGAAAGGACATCATAGAACTAGGATTGAGAGAAAAGAAATCATAGAACTAGGAGTGAGAGGAAGGAAATCATAGAACTAGGAGTGAGATAAAAGAAGGCATTGAACCAGGAATGAGAGAAAGGAGATCATAGAACTAGGAGTGACAGAAAGGAAATAATAGAACTAGGATTTAGAGAAAGGAAATCATAGAACTAGGAGTGAGAGAAAGGAAGGCATAGAACTAGGAGTGAGAGAAAGGAAGGCATAGAACTAGGAGTGAGAGAAAGGAGATCATAGAACTAGGAGTGACAGAAAGGAAATAATAGAACTAGGATATAGAGAAAGGAAATCATAGAACTAGGAGTAAGAGAAAGGAAGGCATAGAACTAGGAGTGAGAGAAAGAAAATCTAACTATCTGTCAGTGTTAAAAATCAATTGTTATTTATGAGCTATTTTTGAACATTCGTTTGTTCCTCAATCAATAAAACTTTGTATATTGTAATTTAAATGCCGACCGAATTTACATTTTGTTTCTGTAATCAAGGTAGTCAAGTGAATCAGTTTCCTTTAATAACACTCTTTGTGCCAAGTCGATGGAAAGTAATTTCATGGCATTCCATCAGAAGTCTGTTAGTCTGGTTGTAGTCTGGCTGCACCACATACATTCTAGACCACTGACATTGTCCGATTAACTCTACACTTACAATGTTGGCGGCTTAATTGTGGACATGACATTGTTCTAACATTCTATGACATTGTTCTACTATTCTATGACATTGTTCTAACATTCTGTGGCATTAATCTAACATTCTATTACATTACACTAACATTCTGTGGCATTAATCAAACATTCTATTACATTACAATAACATTCTGTGGCATTAATCTAACATTCTATTACATTACAATAACATTCTATGACATTGTTCTAACATTCTATGACATTGTTCTAACATTCTATTACATTACAATAACATTCTATGACATTGTTCTAACATTCTATGACATTGTTCTAACATTCTATGACATTGCTAACATTCTATTACATTACTCTAACATTCTATGACATTGCTAACATTTTATTACATTACTCTAACACTCTATTCAAACTTTAAATATTTTATTTACTGTCTCAAAAGAGCCATGTTAAAATGATGGACCAATCACAAAAGGCAAGAAACCTCTGTAAAGAAAACAAGGTATATATTTGAAGGAGACAAATAAACAAGGCGTATATTCCTTATATTGGAATATTTGAAGAAAAGAACTAAGCCGACATAAAGTCGTCCACAAAATGCTGGCCATCAATTCAAATGGTTTTTGTCCATCAGCTTAAGTTTAACCTAGCGGTCTCGTTCACATAAAAATGTATTTGTGCAGCCACTTGACTGACATGCTGACGTCCTTGGGGAACTCGAGTGTACACGGTGAGGAGATTTAAGACAGTTTTAATGCCGCGTGTGTTTCATCTATTGAAAGTTTTATTCAGTCATTAAAAATAGATCGGCCTCGGATCCGAACTGCTGTCGAATAAAACAAGACAACAAAGAGTGTAACCCAAGGGGAGATAAAAGCCAAAGGTTGCCATTCTATGATATCTTAAAAGCTCCTTAAGAAAACTTATTTCTTCGAACTCCATTCATCTTTATTAGGCTCCATACATCTCTCTCCTGACTGCAGAAACCTTTATTTGGACTGCAGGCATCTCTATCCTGACTCCAGACATCTCTCTCCTGACTCCAGACATCTCTATCCTGACTCCAGACATCTCTCTCCTGACTCCAGACATCTCTCTCCTGACTCCAGACATCTCTCCTGACGCCAGACATCTCTCTCCTGACTCCAGACATCTGTCCTGACGCCAGACATCTCTCTCCTGACTCCAGACATCTCTACCCTGACTCCAGACATCTCTATCCTGACTCCAGACATCTCTACCCTGACTCCAGACATCTCTCTCCTGACTCCAGACATCTCTCTCCTGACTCCAGACATCTCTCCTGACGCCAGACATCTCTCTCCTGACTCCAGACATCTCTACCCTGACTCCAGACATCTCTATCCTGACTCCAGACATCTCTACCCTGACTCCAGACATCTCTCTCCTGACTCCAGATATCTCTCTCCTTACTCCAGACATCTCTACCCTGACTCCAGACATCTCTCTCCTGACTCCAGACATCTCTACCCTGACTCCAGACATCTCTACCCTGACTCCAGACATCTCTATCCTGACTCCAGACATCTCTACCCTGACTCCAGACATCTCTCTCCTGACTCCAGACATCTCTCTCCTGACCTCAGACATCTCTACCCTGACTCCAGACATCTCTACCCTGACTCCAGACATCTCTCTCCTGACTCCAGACATCTCTACCCTGACTCCAGACATCTCTATCCTGACTCCAGACATCTCTACCCTGACTCAAGACATCTCTCTCCTGACTCCAGATATCTCTCTCCTGACTTCAGACATCTCTACCCTGACTCCAGACATCTCTCTCCTGACTCCAGACATCTCTACCCTGACTCCAGACATCTCTACCCTGACTCCAGACATCTCTATCCTAACTCCAGACATCTATACCCTGACTCCAGACATCTCTCTCCTGACTCCAGACATCTCTCTTCTGACTCCAGATATCTATCTCCTGACTCCAGACATCTCTCTCCCGACTCCAGACATCTCTCTCCTGACTCCAGACATCTCTACCCTGACTCCAGACATCTCTACCCTGACTCCAGACATCTCTATCCTAACTCCAGACATCTATATCCTGACTCCAGACATCTCTACCCTGACTCCAGACATCTCTCTCCTGACTCCAGATATCTCTCTCCTGACTCCAGACATCTCTTCCCTGACTCTAGACATCTCTCTCCTGACTCCACACATCTCTACCCTGACTCCAGACATCTCTACCCTGACTCCAGACATCTCTATCCTAACTCCAGACATCTCTACCCTGACTCCAGACATCTCTCTCCTGACTCCAGACATCTCTCTTCTGACTCCAGATATCTATCTCCTGACTCCAAACATCTCTCTCCTGACTCCAGACATCTCTCTCCTGACTCCAGACATCTCTACCCTGACTCCAGACATCTATATCCTGACTTCAGACATCTTTCTTCGGACTCAATAAATCTTTCGTTGAAATCCAAAGACGCTATGTTTTGTTCAATGTTTTGAAGTCATCATTTGCTCAACGCCTCAAGAAGTCATCATTTGCTCAACGCCGCAAGAAGTCATAATTTGTTCAACGCCTCAAGAAGTCATCATTTGTTCAACGCCTCAAGAAGTCATCATTTGTTCAACGCCTCAAGAAGTCATAATTTGGTCAACGCCTCAAGAAGTCATCATTTGTTCAACACTTCAAGAAGTCATCATTTGCTCAACGCCTCAAGAAGTCATCATTTGCTCAATGCCTCAAGAAGTCATCATTTGTTCAACGCCTCAAGAAGTCATCATTTGGTCAACGCCTCAAGAAGTCATCATTTGTTCAACGCCTCAAGAAGTCATCATTTGTTCAACGCCTCAAGAAGTCATCATTTGTTCCACGCCTCAAGAAGTCATCATTTGTTCAACACTACAAGAAGTCATCATTTGTTCAACACTTCAAGAAGTCATCATTTGGTCAACACTACAAGAAGTCATCATTTGTTCCACGCCTCAAGAGTCATCATAGCCTCAAGAAGTCATCATTTGTTCAACGCCTCAAGAAGTCATCATTTGTTCAACGCCTCAAGAAGTCATCATTTGTTCCACGCCTCAAGAAGTCATCATTTGTTCAACACTACAAGAAGTCATCATTTGTTCAACACTTCAAGAAGTCATCATTTGGTCAACACTACAAGAAGTCATCATTTGTTCACGCCTCAAGAAGTCATCATTTGTTCAACGCCTCAAGAAGTCATCATTTGTTCAACACTTCAAGAAGTCATCATTTGTTCCACACTTCAAGAAGTCATCATTTGGTCAACACTACAAGAAGTCATCATTTGTTAAACACTACAAGAAGTCATCATTTGTTCAACACCTCAAGAAGTCATCATTTGTTCAACACTTCAAGAAGTCATCATTTGTTCAACACTACAAGAAGTCATCATTTGTTCAACACTTCAAGAAGTCATCATTTGTTCAACACTACAAGAAGTCATCATTTGTTCAACACTTCAAGAAGTCATCATTTGTTCAACACTTCAAGAAGTCATCATTTGTTCAACACCTCAAGAAGTCATCATTTGTTCAACACCTCAAGAAGTCATCATTTGTTCAACACTACAAGAAGTCATCATTTGTTCCACGCCTCAAGAAGTCATCATTTGTTCCACGCCTCAAGAAGTCATCATTTGTTCAATACTACAAGAAGTCATCATTTGTGCAAAGCCCCAAGAAGTCAGCTTTCACTGAATTTGATGTTTGTGTTATGTTTACATTTTTTTCCCAAGTCATTTGTTTGATTGTTTGTACATGTAGGTGCATTTGTTTTTTGTTTGTTTGTCAAGATAAGCTAAGGTGAAACAAAAATATTCGTATTTTCGAGTCTTATTTAACGGATTCGCACAAGATTTGTTTGATTACATAGTGGATATTATAACTAACGCAAAACCGTTCAAAAATTTAAATCGCACAAAAAAGGCATCAATTTGTTTGGAAAACTATGCGGTGTATGTCACAGATGAAACTTTTATAAGAAAACTACCCAAAAAAACACATCACCGCTGGGCATAATAGTATGTGCCACGACAGTTTTTACGTTGAATTTCGACATTCGCAGAATGATGCACGAACAAGTACCTACAAGGAATGGTGGTTTCAAATATTGTGTTAAACTTGCAAGTAGTAAGTTATATTACTGTTTCAGTTTTCAGTAAATTATTGTAAGGTAAGTTATTAAAAATTAAATTTATTTTGTTTTTATTGCATTAAAGTAGCACAAATAATTTGTGTTTTTCATTAAAATATGGTTATTCATTAAAAATAATACGCCTATCAAGTTCAAGTAATAGTAATGTGTAAATAATTTGAATTCGTTTATTTTATGGAATATTGTTAAGATTTATGTCAAGAATACGTAAATATTCAAATTTCTCTGTTAATAAACACCACAATAGGCATAAATAATTTCGAAAAAGACATACTTTAAAATGTCAGGCGTCTTGGAAAAATTGACATCTGAAGAAGTAACTAGGAAAACGAGATCAGATGCTGGAATTTTACTCAATTCAATGTAATCTTTTTCTCTTCTATGTTATCTCAATTTATGGGAACCCGTCATTTTTTTAAATTAATGCAAAGCCATTGCATGGAACAAAAGATGTGCTCATACAAAATGCTGTTATATCAGCCAAACAATTTGTGAAGAGATGGAGATATCAAATGAACGCCGAGTTAGAAGGAGAAAAAATTTGAGTAGGGAAAATTCAGAAGACGTGGTTCTATCTTTAGAACAAGAAGTACAACGAGAAAATTCAACAGTATAGATTGGAAAATTCTGTACCCAACATTGTGATTTTGATATGAATTTTTTCAACTATTACTGTCAGTGTCGCCAGTTGTGAAAGGAGCTTCTCCAAACTGAAGTTGATAAAAATTATATTTGTTCCACAATGACAACAAAATCTTGCAATACTGTCCATAGAACAAGATTTTACAAATAAATTTAATTTTGATAGCATAATACACGATTGTTCTATTATGAAAGTTAGGAAAGTAAATGCATAAATATGTTTACATACTAATGTATACAATTTCTTTGTAAAAAAAAACATTTATTTATAAACACAAAATAAAAGAATAGTAATTGGTAATATTTTTTGGGGGTTTAAATTTGGACTATGTTTTGTCTCATAAACATTGTCTTTACATGGGTCTTTCACGCTCTCTCACCTCCCGGCTATATTAGCGCGGGGCAAGGACGTCACCAGGTGTTCGACGTCTCAGAGGGATTGGCTGCAATACCTGCCGTTCGGAGTCCTGTTGTAGGTCTTAGCATATGAAAAGTATGAGCTTGGTTGGCAGTGTTCTGTTTATCTGCTGTTTACTAAATTGGTGTTTGCGGCGACTCCGGTTCCACATGGTCTGAACGGCATGGCTGGGCTGTTAGCGAATCCCCCTGGCTGTCTGTTGTCTGCCCACTTTCCTGGTACACTTCTCCGGATGAGGTCTTTAGCAGTTTTAGACCCAAGATATGTGACTGGGGCCTCTGGATGGGCAGGGCCGCTATGTTTTGGCCAGGGAGTTGCCTTTTATTGACGTTAACATTCACGTGGCTTGGATCCACTGCACTGTGACCTCCCGTACCTCAAGTCTTTCGAGTTACCCACGTCCTCCAAGATGGCGTCAACCAAGTGGGACTACGCTTTACCTCGACTAGCAGGACTTGGGGCTGAACTCGAGTCACAAAAACAGTGACCGTGTCAGAAACTCGAAAATCTCCGACCGCATGCTGACACACCCAAAAATGAAACCCAAAAAATCCCTGACGGTGCACACTTTCAGGCCCTGTGTATAGCCTGAGCATCGCATCGTAATTCGAAGCCATAGTCCCACAGGGACCTGAGAAGTTCTTCTTTTGGTGGTCCCTCCTCATTGGTATAAGATGAGAGCAGCACCATATCCTGCAATTCCTTCACATTGAACTGGCAGATCCATCGTGAACACTTTCACTTGGGTTCCGCGAACCCTTCTATCGTCTCAAGAGGCAGCCGCTTTCTGTACATGTTCTAGGGCTGCGTTTCGTCTCCGCGTGTCAGTCAAAGACAATACGTACTTTCGGGACGAGTGCATTCCGCATAGGGCGGTTGAGTGGGACACTTTCATAATTTGTCTTCTATTTCGTGGGGTTTGACGTTCTATCAAGTTACGTTACTTGATGCATAATGACGGAACGTTTCAACACCACTGCGTCCGCCCAGTTGTTTGCTGCATTTGGTAGCAGGACTCCTGATGTGTCTAGCCTGCGCATACCTCTCTGCAGTCGTTATGATTGCTCTTGTCTACGAATATCGAGCGCGCTCTACGTTTGCGGTGAACTTCCACAGCTGCTTGTGGGTGTCGTCTGTATGGCCACAGTAAAATTTAAGCCTGGTTCTATGATTGACCAGTTTTTCCATTGACGTTTTATGGCAAAGGCTTGGACGGGACATGCTGTTTTCATTATCGTACTCCTTACACTTCCAGAAAAGAGAGTTGTGTGTGCTTGCTCCAGCGCCCCAGTTTGTGCAAGCAAGCTTTTTCACCAGGTTGAGCTTGGCGGATAGCATGGCAGAAGGTCTAGTACAAAAGTTATGATTAGCACCTTGTGATCCAGTTTCGACTCAGGTCATAACTGGTTGTTTGCACCATTTGAGCGCGGACATCGTTTATCTTAAGGCACTATCTCTGTTTGAGCATGGATCTGCGATTAGATGACAACGGGAATAGCACCGTCTTCGCACGTGTGTTTATTTCCAGCTGCCACCTCTGCTGTATCAACTGATATACGAAAGGTACGCGCTGTAGTAGTGTTGCAGGTCGGTTGGCATATTTACGCCGATGCTTTCTAGATGACAGGTCGCTCTGCATACATGGCGCGACTGGATGCAAATTCAGGGAGGTCGTTGATGAAGCCAGAACCGTGTGCAACTGAGTGCTGACCTTGGGTAGCCCGGTTGCAGCCGTTCTTACTGGAGGTTTCACTGCCTAAGCTTGTTTGGATCCGTCGGTTCTGTAGAGAAACCTGGATCACTGTAATGTTGGCAGTTACGCTAGGGCTCGGTAATTTCAACAAACAGACGGACTCAGACTATCGTAAGCCTGTCGGAGGTCGAGAAAATTGCACAGTATGCATGTTTTTCTGGAGCCAGTCTGTTATGGACTGCAGACGACGGAGCACATGATCAATCGGCTGCTATTCCTTACGGCAACAGCCGGATTGATACTTCAGACTATGCGTATTTCAAGTACCATAGAGTCGCGGCATTCACATTCTCTCAGCAACCTCCCCAACACGGAGGTTAGGGAGATCGGACGGTAGCTGTTTAGGAGACTTTTGCGTTACATTTTAAAGGATTAGCGCTGTTAGCGCTCAACCAAGCTCCAGGCAGGGCACCGTGGCCACGTCCTGTTATGATATCAATAGGAGGACATTGCTATCGTGCCAAGGTTTTGAATATCGTTATTGACTTTGTCTGTCCTGGTGCCTTGCGGCTTTGCACTTACTGATCGCGTTTGCAATTCGGTCATAGTGAAAGGAGCGGTAAAGACCTCAGCTGCGGTCCCTTCTGGTCTTCTCCATGTTGTCCTGAGACGTTCAGGTACGGCTTGACTGGTTTCTTTCGTTTAGGCTCACCTTGCAAATGCTTATTCAAAGCTCGCACATTTTGTATCTGTGGTTACAGGTTTGCCGTGGCTTGCAAGGGCACGGATTTTGCGTTTTCATACAGAAAGAGGAATCATCATTGCCACACCGTCTTCCGTCTGCCGGTATAAGTTACCAACGAACTAACATTCTTCCTTTTGCGTTGAGCGTTCTGTCGGACTCAGCAGTTAGTTATTATAGCAGCACGAGCAGCGCCGTGTGAGTAGTGACTGCTGCGGTGCCTCATTGGCGTACGTGACACGACGAGACCCGCCGCTTTGGTGCCTGAATGGTCGGTATCTGTCGTGTCTACACGTTCTTGGAAGGATTTGCGAGCCAGTGACAATATAACGCCCCACGCGTCAGTGATAGGCAGTCTCGATGTAGACTGGGTTCACTCTGTCTCAGTTGAACCCGCGAGCGTGCATTCAATCCCGTCACGGATGTACCAGGCGGCTGCGAACAGCCCAGTGTCTTCTGCAAACGAGTGCCTCACCAACACATGTCTAGTGCAATGGAGTATAGGCTTGTGGTCACTGACTCAAAACGTCGGGCATACACTCACAGCCTACAGTTCGGCTCGAGCTCAGCGAGACGAGGGTTAGTCCGGACGGATTGGCACTGTATGCACGGTAAGTAAGGAGTGTCGCGAGACACGATGTGTGTCCCGGGAGCCCTTGATTAAGTGGTAGTAAGCTGCGACATCCTCTAAGTACCGCCAGAGGCGTTTTATCGGGATAGCTAACGTCAGTATGAGCGTTATAATCGGCAAGTACTTATGGTGCTGTAACATCGTTGTGCTAACAGAAGCACAACGTGTTTCTCGGGTGTATGTGTAAATAGTGATGGTAAAAGATTTACAGATTAGTGACTGCTGAGTGTCAGGGTGTCTGTACACGAAGTACTTGGCTCTCTACCAGCTCCGCTGTGAGAGTTGTTTTTTGACGAAAGTGGACCAGACGCGGCTGCAGGGTGTGCATGCACAGCGATATACGGAGTAACGCTGATGTGCATGGTGCTATTGTCAGCAGAGTGTCTTGCAAAGAGCACGTCCACCATCGGCTCAGTGAGCAGCTAGTGAATTAGTTCATTAGCTGTGCCTGACACGCAGCAATTTAGTTGTCAGGATAGGTTTCGGGAGCGGAACCCGGCAGCTAGCGCCTCGATCCGGCTTAGCAGTGATTACGTACGCTCGTGGCGTCCGATCCCCGTTGCGCCGCACAGAGGGGAGGGGAGTCCGTAGTCCTCCCATGATTAAGACAATCTTGAGGTTTTCCAGCCATATTGAATGAATGGAAGTGCGCTGCATTTTCATACCTCTTTCTGGGTCATTATATGTTGCCATACGTACCTTTGCCTGGGAGCTAGATAGTGAGTCGAGTCTTTCACTACGCATCATGCGTGGTTTTGTGT